>SJYC01033776.1:0-67889 GCA_006408675.1 Madoqua kirkii | reverse complement strand
GTCAGAAAAAAAGACTCAGGGGCCGTATTAAATGTATGGTGAATATGGAGGAAATCTTAGCCAAAATATTCTGTTTTCACTTCAGTTTTTAATGTAGCATTTAATTTCTTGCCTTCCATTCAGATTTTTCAATGGATAATACCAATAACCCTAGTATGATGAACGATATATGTTCCCAAAGACAGCTGATGAAAAATCCTTAGTGACTTAAGCAATCAGCTGAGGCTAAGTCAGATAAAAGGAATGAAAGAACCACTGATAGGATTTGCTACATCAGCAACAAATATCCCACAACATAATGAGGGTGAAGCTACACTTCCCACAGGTAAGCAGTCACTGCTACAAAATGTCACTCTATTTGGGGATGTTCTAGAAAATCACTCTATAAATTGCCCATTTGGGCTGCGAAACAGACACAGAGATCTATTTATTTTATTCCACACATGCACAGGCCAAAAGAAAATATAACAATGATAAATTTAAAATCCCATGGACGGAGGAGCCTGGTAGGCTGCAGTCCATGGGGTTGGCCAAGAGTAGGGCATGACTGAGCGACTTCACTTTCACTTTTCACTTTCATGCACTGGAGAAGGCAATGGCAACCCACTCCAGTGTTCTTGCCTGGAGAATCCCAGGGACGGGGGAGCCTGGTGGACTGCCGTCTATGGGGTCACACAGAGTCGGACACGACTGAAGCGACTTACCAATAGCAAAATATTGTATTTATCATTACATCCTTTGTTGCCACCAGCAAATTAAAGCAATGTTCTTTGCTTGCTGATTCGATTTATACTTAGTAGGAAATACATATCAAAATATAGCCCTGTTTCCTTAAAATGCTATCTGACAACTTCTCACTGGGGTTCTATGGCCTGAAGCATCTCTAGTAAAAGCTATTATTCAATGTAACCAAATTTTCATTTTTTTTAAGTTGCTTTAGTACATGCACACACTGCAATCACTGGATAAGATGAAAAGGTTTTAAACACCTCTTTGTGGGAATTGTATCTCAATAACAAATATCAAAACCATCTCTTTTCACAAAGCTTTCAAGACAGGGTAGCAATGATAAATGAAAGGACTCTATAACAGATACTGTAGCTTTATCTTGACTTTCATCTTATTTATTTGGGTCTAAAAGAAAATTAGACTAAATTATTCTATCCTTGCAGTAGTAAAGAAATCCTCAGATGCTGTTTATGTAATCTGGGTATCAACCGGGGTATATTATGGGTATATTATGTTTTTTCAGTTTTTCATCCTGCTGATATGAGGAATAACTAAAATCCAAACAGGAATTCAAATATGTGAGAAAGTGAGCCAAAATATTCCAATGAAATTCAATTTTATTTTGGCAAGAACGTCCGTCTCAGGGTTACCAACATTTTCAGCACAAACTACCCTTTTCCACTCTCACCTGGGAATCCAAAGAAAACGATGAATGAATGACTTAACCCAGCACAGACTGCCATACAGGCAATGTGTGGTTGGGCACATGGCTGATCAGAAATGAGACAACACCGTCCAGCCTGGCTTGCAGTCACGTAGTCTCATGACTACGTCCTGGTTAATAATATGTGACTGGATGTGGTGTGAATGGCTTCGAAGTTATTCCCCATGGCCCAGGCTAGAGGACAGCTGGGAGCTGTGGACCATATGGACAAGGGAAAAACCTTAGGGATGCAGAGCAATAAGACAGAAGGAGCCTGGGTCCCCAAATTAAGGAGTCATGAAATTATCCAAAATGTTATACAAGAGAAAAGTATAGTTCCCACTGTTACTAGGAGTCTCCATTAGACAGCAGAACCTCTCTTTTACCCCAAATATCCTGATAAAAACATGGCAAAAATTCAAAACTCTCTATGGGAACTTGAATAGAATTTGTATCCTGCTGTTGTGTGAAAACTATATAAACCTTAATTATACTGAATTGGTTTACAGTGATGTCAGATCTACTATATCCTTCAACTTTTCTATTCATTCTATTAATTTTTGAGAGTTAGCTTGGTATTTAAACTCCAACTAAAAATCTCTATCTACATAAAAAATAGGTAATACATTTAGTGGAACTATTATAACTTTATTCTGCATTTTCCAAGTCTTCTGTAAATGTCTTAGCATACTTTCAGAATTTAAAAAGAAAAAAAACCTCAAAGTTCTAATTTAACTCTTCTCACACCTAAAAGAATCAAAAACAGCCTTAAAAACATGAACACTTAAGAAGCTAAAAAATTACCTACATTGAGCATACTTGAAAGAGGTGAAAGAACCTTGAAAGCAGAAGTCTATACTTGCACCAGGAAAGTTCCTCATCCAAAATATGTGTAGTAAGAGAAAACTGGAAAATCAATGAGGTGCTTTGTCCAAATCAGGGCAAGTCAGTTAAGCAAGTTATTTAATCTCTTTACAAGAGAATGTCCACTCTGGAATCACACTGCCTAGATCTAAAACCCTGCTCTGCCATCTGTTATTTTGCATCCTTAGTCATAGCTTTCCTGTGACTCAGTCTCCCCACCTACAAAGCAGGTATAATAAAAGTAACCTTGTAAAAAAAATGTGAGCATCATATTACCTTCTGATATATATACCACTATCTCATCAGATTACTCTTTCGCTCCCATAAACCTACTTCACCCAGAACGTCATACAAATAATCCTCAAATTTCAAATAGCCTGCAATTGATAGATTACTCATTTTCTACCCCAGGAATTCTTTGAGGTTCCATCCTTCCATCTACTGCCTGTTCAATCCATCTAACATAATCATACAACCCACAGAAAAATAATTCACAAACTTTCCACCCTTTCCAGCAAGCTAAACCTTCATGAGAAAATGTTGCAGCTATCTCAAAGTTTGTTGAGAATCTGATTACTTGAAACACCACTCTCAAATTTTCTCCTTCTCTCTTCTCATACAGCATTCTACATGACAGCAGTAAGGATACAACATCAGTTCAGTTCAGTTGCTCACTCACGACCCCATGGACTACAGCACACCAGGCCTCCCTGTCCATCACCAACCCCGGAGTTCAATCAAACTCATCTCCATTGAGTCAGTGATGCCATTTAACCATCTCATCCTCTGTTGTCCTGTTCTCCTCACGCCTTCAATCTTCCCGAGCGTCAAGGTCTTTTCCAATGAGTCAGTTCTTCGCATCAGGTGGCCAAAGTATTGGAGTTTCAGCTTTAGCATCAGTCCTTCTAATGAATAGTCAGGACTGATTTCCTTTAGAAGGGACTGGCTGGATCTCCTTGCAGTCCAAGGGACTCTTCAAGCGTCTACTCCAACACCACAGATCAAAAACATCAATTCTTCAGCGTTCAACTTTCTTTATAGGTCAACTCTCACATCCATACATGATTACTGGAAAAACTATAGCTTTGACTAGACAGACTTTAGTTGGCAAAGTAATGTCTCTGCTTTTGAATATGGCTATCTAGGTTGATCATAACTTTCCTTCCAAGGAGTAAGCATCTTTTAATTTCATGGCTGCAATCACCATCTGCAGGGATTTTGGAGCCCAAAAAATTAAGTTTGTCACTGTTTCCCCATCTACTTACCATGAAGTGATGGGACCAGATGCCATGATCTTAGTTTTCTGAATGTTGAGTTTTAAGCCAACTTTTTCACTCTCCTCTTTCACTTTCATCAAGAGGTTCTTTAGTTCTTCTTTGCTTTCTGCCATAAAGGTGGTGTCATCTGCATATCTGAGGTTATTGATATTTCTCCCGGCAATCTTGATTCCAGCTTGTGCTTCTTCCAGCCCAGCGCTTCTCATGAGGTACTCTGTGTATAAGTTAAATAGGCAGGGTGACAATATACAGCCTTGACGTACTCCTTTCCCTATTTGCAACTAGTCTATTGTTCCATGTCCTGTTCTAACTGTTGCTTCCTGACCTGCATACAGGTTTCTCAAGAGACAGGTCAGGTGGTCTCGTATTCCCATCTCTTTCAGAATTTTCCACCGTTTGCTGTGATCCACACAAAGGCTTTGCCATAGTCAATAAGGCAGAAATAGATCTTTTTCTGGAACTCTCTTGCTTTTTTGATGATCCAATGGATGGTGGCATACAATATAAACCCTACTTAATTCCCCCTTTTTTTTCATAGATTCTCTTTTATTGCAAATTCACTAAAATCAGAATTTGAACCTGAAATGAAAGGATTAAGTCACAAGTTCATTCATCCCACCTCCGCCTCTTCCACATATTAGTACAAAATTCAAGTGTGAGCATCCTGTCCTGTGTGTTCCACTTAGGAACCTCACTTCCACTACTCTACATTATATTAAACTTCAGAAATTCCAAAGTCCCAGAACAAACAACTACATTACTTCAATACTCCCTTTGATATGCTAACAATACCTAACAGAATTTCAACTAACAGTTGAAAAGTAAACATTAGTTTAGTCTAGAACAGTCTGCTTGGGCATAAGTTAGGTGAAATATTAATACATTAAAGCTGCTGGTAATGGTCTTAGCATTAGTATTAAAATTCTGTAAAAAAAAATAATTATTTTAAGCATGCCATGACAGATTTCCTACATTCTTAAGAAATGCAAATTATATCCAGGGGCCCATTTTTTTTCAATATAGCATGTCCAATTTTATAAAAGATGTATTAAAATAAATGAGAACTATAAGCCACTTAAACATTTTCACTTAACAGCAAGCTTGGTTGAAACACACCTTTTTTTTGTTTTTAATGAGCAATACTTGTACTTTTATCATCTTAAAAATGCTTCTCTTATTCACACTTCAGTAGTATTTCTGTATTTTCCTAAGACTCTCTCAACCTTGGGTTTCCCTTTTAGTATCCACAATTACTCTAAACATTCCTGCAGGTCAGGACAGAACTTCAAGGGCTCAACAACAAGGTAACAGCCTTGAAGGAGTCTTCTAGTAGTGAAACCTCTTTTACTAAAATCATCCTTAACCCAGCCAGAAGCAGGGATCTTGGCCTTCCTGTCAGGTGACATTCGTTACCATCAAAAAATGCAGTAATACAGGGAACAAGCCCTATTATAACTAGGGCCAATATACTACTGAAACCGTTCAAAGCTGACCCCAGTCTGAGCCAGCGTGTACACGTTTCCATACATTCTCCTCACTGGCAAGATGTTTCCTTTCTTTTCCCAAAGCATTTACCCCACTGCACATTCCAGTGGACAAAACTGCATTTCTCAACATTTTCAGAAGGGCAGATCCTCACAATAGTATTGGGTTGACCAAAAAGTTCACTCCTCTTTTTAACATCTTACAAAAAAAACCAAATGAACTTTCTGGCCAATATAATACAATCTTAAGAAACCCACAGAAATTTTTTTAAAGACCTTATAATTTCCATGTCACATGATAAAGAGATTTAAAACATGTGTTCATAAATCACTAACATTATTAAGATCATGACAAGGTCGACTGTAATATTTTTATTACATTTACAACATATCAACGTAAAATTCAACTTATTTCAATCTTTCATTATACAAAAAAAAAAATTTCAAAAATCATACTATATTATCTTTGGTTTGAGGATCAATAGTATTTTTAAGGGTTCCTCAGACGGCACTAGTGGTAAAGAAGCGGCCTGCTAATGCAGGAGACGTAAGAGACGCAGGTTCAATCCCTGGGTCAGGAAGGTCCCCTGGAGGAGGGAATAGCAACCCACTCCAGTATTCTTGCCTGGAGAATCCTATGAACAGAGGAGCCTGGCAGGCTACAGTCCATAGGGTCAGTAAGAGTTGGACATGACTGAATTGACTTAGCACATGCAGTATTTTTAAATATAATATCAAAAATAAACAGACTGTTTTCATGATCTAATGTTCAGAACTCTTACATGTTGTACTTAAATGAACTAAGTGGTTTAATTTTAGACTTTCTGTATTTTACTTCTAAATAACAAGACACGACAGCGAAGTTCAGAGTGCTATCTGTAAGGGTGAATACATTGGCAGGGGGATGAAGGAACAGTTTTTATTCCCAATAAATTAAAAACAAAACTGAATCATCATCTTTTTCTCTTCTCCGTTAAGTACTAAAATATAGGTGCACCTCAATGTGCTATATGAGGATTTATATCAAATGAACACAGCTTACTAATGTAGTGGAAAGCATCCTAAAGCTAATTTTCAGAACCATCATCATTTTTATGATGTTCATTAACCTGCTTTTCATCAACAGAGTCCTAGATGTTTCTAGACTTTAGCCAATAATCCACTATAGGCCATAAATTAAATACTACATGACTATGAATAAAATTTTAAACTACATAAATGTCTAATCACCATGGCAGGTAGGAATATACATATGTTGTAAACCAACTGTGTGGTAAAGCAAGTCAGGAACTGAAGCCTTTTTGCTTTATCTCCACTGAGTATCACAAAATTCATTAAACATGCAAAAAAATTAATAATTGTTTTATTGCTGGTTTTATAAAGAGAATTTAAAATAGCCTCCATTAGCGCTTTTAGCAGCAATGTGCTCTTCCAAACAGTGTTATTCAAGTCCCCACTTGGGAAACACTGCTTTAAAATGGTACAAAATAAAAACCTAAGCAAACATGGATTCTTTCAAACTTTCCTAATAACTGGATAAACAACTATGTCATGGGTCTCAGGAAGTTTCCTGATGGGTTGCAGCAAAATAAAAATGGGGGAAGGACAGTTCTTCCAAAAAATGTCATTACAAAAGAAGAGGTACTAAAAGAAAAAAAACGTACTATTCAACTTACATGCCGAATTTAAAATGATTTGTTCTCAGATAATTAGGAGATAATAGCATGCTCCAGCCCTACTGTTAGCAAAAATCTTATAAAAATTCAGGCTAAAAGCTTTTGCAAACAACCTGCATCAAGTACAAAAAGTTTTTGACTCTAAGGGTTGGTAATGATCAAAAAAATAACAAACTAGAGGTTGGGAAGAGTGGAGGGAAAAAATGCATATAGCGGAAAAGAAGTTCAGTAGGTGCTCTTGCAGGGTCAAGCGGGGAGACAGAACCAAGTGAGAGGGTAACAGGCAGGAAGGCCAGGGGTCTCCATACGGAGGAAACAGCCTGCAAGTGTCAGACATTTTATCTCTCTTAAGCGGCAGGAGGAAACAAACTAGAGATATTTTCTCCTTCTCTATACAAATTTAAAAAGAGGTTTCTCTTAAAATTCTGTGTTGCTATAATGACACCTAGTTTCACTTTCAAGGAAGCTGAGTGAAGTGCAGACTCGTCTGAAAGCTTCCTGCTTGGGAGGAGATGGGACCGAGGAGCTGGGCTGTGTCAGAGAGTGCCCGGAGTTTACAGCTCTGACCACAAGGCTGGACTGGGGAGAGCTCAGCCACGGACTTCGTGTATACTGGGGTGCTATAACTCCACTGATGATAAAAGTGCTAAAAGGTTTTTCCCCAGTGCCTGAAGCGTTCCCTGTTAACACCATCCACGTTACTCAGGGTCTCTGGAGCTACACACTGAGTCAGACAGACGGGCTTTGAACAGTTAAGAAAAAACAGCCTGCCTATTCCTCACCTAAGGGAGGAAATAAAATGTGTTTAAGTGGTTACCTCCTATTTAACTACCAAAAGAACTAGTAAAATTAGATTTTAGTAAGGCAGAAGCAACTACAGTTCACTTAAGCTGTTGCATCTGACCACTGATGAAGAAGTTCAGACTCACCCAGGTAAAAAGCAATAAAATAAACCTTTTCAGGCTTACCTAACACGCGGGAGAGCCATGCCATTTCAACTCTCTTCAACATCCTATTTCAGGTCCTGTCTGTGCCCTGCATACCAGTCATCACTGATGGAGAACTAACCTACACTCTCCATGACAGTCAGTCACCCTCATTAAAAACAAACTGCCCAAAAGGATCTGAAATACAGAAGGCTAAAGCTTTTTAATGAAGAAAATACCATAATCCCTTTTCTTTTTCTTTTTCTTTTTTTTTACCTTTAGGGGAAAGAGAGGCAGAGAACTGACTAGAATCCTAAGGAACAAAATATTAACAATTATGTTTAAATAAATAGGTTCTAACCATCTCAAATTAAAGTGAACTTTAATTCTTACCCTCAAGAGGCTCTCAACATATGTCTGAATCATTCTTTCCTTTTTTCAGTTCAGTTCAGTCACTCAGTCGTGTCCAACTCTTTGCAACCCCATGAATCACAGCACACCAGGCCTCCCTGTCCATCATCAACTCCCGGAGTTCACTCAGACTCATGTCCATCGAGTTGGTGATGCCATCTAGCCATCTCATCCTCTGTCCCCTTCTCCTTCTGCCCTCAATCCCCCGCAGCATCAGCGTCTTTTCCAATGAGTCATCTTTTCGCAAAAGGTGGCCAAAGTATTGGAGTTTCAGCTTCAGCTTCAGTCCTTTCAATGAACACCCAGGACTGATCTCCTTTAGGATGACTGGTTGGATCTCCTTGCAGTCCAAGGGACTCTCAAGTCTTCTCCAAAACCAGAGTTCAAAAGCATCAATTCTTCAGCACTCAGCTTTTTTCACAGTCCAACTCTCACATCCATACATAACCAACGGAAAAACGATAGTCTTGACTAGATGGACCTTTGTTGGCAAAGTAAGGTCTCTGCTTTTGAATATGCTGTCTAGGTTGGTCATAACTTTCCTTCCAAGGAGTAAGCGTCTTTTAATTTCATGGCTGCAATCACCATCTGCAGTGATTCTGGAGCCCAAAAGATAGTCTGACACTGTTTCCACTGTTTCCCCATCTATTTCCCATGAAGTGATGGGACCAGATGCCATGATCTTAGTTTTCCCTTTTTTAGGAGACCTTATATCATTAGCATATATTTTGGGTTCTGCAAATAGTTTATTCAACCTTTATTAATGCCTAGTAAGTGCCAAGACCAGCAGGTGACAAAATGTACACTGGCAAGAAAGACAGTGTAGTCTAAAGCAGTTCTTACCTTGCAAATGCAACAAGTTTATAAACTCAGGTAAGGGAAAAAAAAGCATCTTCATTTTTACTAATGGTAAAGAATCTGCCTGCCAAAAGGCAGGAAACACAGAGAAACACAGGAAACACAGAAACACAGAGACAGGTTCAATCCCTGGGTCAGGAAGATCCCCTGGAGTAGGAAATGGCAACCCACTCCAGTATTCCTGCCTGGAGAATTCCACGCACAGAGGGCCCTAAGGGGCTAGAGCCCACAGGATCGCAAAGAGCTGGACGTGACGGAAGGACTGCACAGAGCGCACACATGAAAGTAAGCATGTCCTCCAATCGTGAATGATGGCCGAAAACCAGGGAGTATGAGCCTTAGTACCTGTGACTTTGTCATCAAAAGACAGCATATATTTTTGTAAGATTGCAATCGTTTCAGAACCTCAAAATACAATATACCCAACGTCAGATCTTTTTATTTAACGTGCAAATAAGTAAGCATATTACCATGTTACAAATTTGGGTTTTTAACTATTTTGAAAATGTTGCTATCATTGATTTCCTTTGTAACGATATATATTGTATGTACTAAAAAAAAAAAAAATTACTCTGAGGATGAACCCCCAGGCTTCACCAAAACATCCAACGTGGCACAAAAATGGTTAAGGGCTTCTAATGCAGTAGAGTGTACAGATCTGCAACAAAGACAGGAGCCTAAATCCCAGTGACCGCACCTGTGGCCTAAAGTCAGTCAGTAACCTCTCAGAGGCTGTTTTCTCACTTGTGCTTACTTCTGAGAGTAGCTGGGGCACGGGAATGTGTGAGAAACCACAAATCAAATCTTACATGATGCCAGACCACGATAAAGATGGCAGAGTTAGCACATTTAGGCCAATACAATTTCTGTAAAGGATTTTTTAAATTTCAGAGAAAAAACAAAAGTCAAAGGGGACATGTGACAGCGTTTAATCCAAACCCTATTAAAACACTTCGTCCTCAGGTAGTATGTGAAAGACAAACCAGAAAAGGCAAGTAACAATTAAGACATGAACCAGACAGACAGCCACAGCTCATTACTTCACATAATCATCTAAATTTTGTCATCCGAGAAAATTACTTTAAAAAAGTTACTTTACCTGAATTGAATTAACAAGAGAAATGTTATCAGTTATATTTAAGATGCAAATATGGTTTATCCTCGAGTAAAAATTATTCTCATCATTTTATCTTTACCACAGAGTATAGCACACTTATAAATTATGCTGAAATGTCTTTTTGTTCAAATATGTTTTACAAATTTTAACAATTACAGATCAATCACAGGGTTTTTTTTTTAATCAGTTTATTTGTGATGTCTGAATTTAAAACAGCAAATGAAATGGCTAAATTATGAAAATACTATCTCAACTAATGCAGGCAAACAAGAAAATATTTAACCCTTAGAGACTGGAAGTTAAAAGAAAGAGAGGACAAAGATAAACCCGAAAGTCAAACAGCAAAACTTTACTTTGGATCTAGTAAGAGGTATCCACTTGGACAGAATCAGTTAGTGAATAACCAACTGATTATCAGGACAGCAGCCATGAGCTGTGGGGATAAATTCAGAGGGAAAACAGAAAGTAATTAGTACCTGCCAGTATTCTGACACTGGGCAGTGAAAATTGCCTGTACAATTCAGTTCAGTCACTCAATCATGTCAGACTCTTTGCTGCCCCGTGAACTGCAGCACGCCAGGCCTCCCTGTCCATCACCAACTCCCGGAGTTCACTCAAACTCATGTCCATTGAGTCAGTGATGCCATCCAGCCATCTCATCCCCTGTTGTCCCCTTCTCCTCCTGCCCCCAATCCCTCCCAGCATCAGAGTCTTTTCCAATGAGTCAACTCTTCACATGAGGTGGCCAAAGTACTGGAGCTTCAGCTTTAGCATCATTCCTTCCAAAGAAATCCCAGGGCTGATCTCCTTCAGAATGGACTGGGTGGATCTCCTTGCAGTCCAAGGGACTCTCAAGAGTCTTCTCCAACACCATAGTTCAAAAGCATCAATTCTTTGGCACTCAGCCTTCTTCACAGTCCAACTCTCATATCCATACATAACCACAGGAAAAACCACAGCCTTGACTAGACGGACCTTTGTTGGCCAAGTAATGTCTCTGCTTTTCCATATGCTATCTGTACACACACCTTTAAATGCAACAGTCTCATAGCTCAGTGGATAAAGAATCTGCCTGCAGTGCAGGAGACCTGGATTCAATCCCTGGGTCGGGAAGATCCACTGGAGAAGGAAATGGCAATCCACTTTAGCATTCCTGCCTAGAGAATCCCAAGGACAGAGGAGCCTGGCAGGCTACAATATATGGGGTTGCAAGAGTCGGACACGACTTAAGATACCATTGGTCAATCCATCATTAGGACAACATAAAACAATAAAATAACTGAGTGGAGTAAATACTGGTTAAAAAGTGATTAGAGTTCAGTGGGAATTATCAGAGAAGACTTCTTGAAGAGGCAGGATTGTACTGATTTTAAAGACAAATTTGACCCAATTTTTTTTAGGGGTGAGGGCTTGTGACAAATAAGGCAAGGGGAGAGAGGAAAGAGGGCAGCTACAATCTCAAGGGGTTAGTTTGGAAAGTTAAAAAGAGGAAATCTCCTTCCTGAATTAAATCATCAAAATCTATATTCATATATCATCAGGAATTTACTACCAAAAAATAAGTGTAGGAAACTGTCCCCTCTAAAATAATTTAAAACCTCTCAGACACTGCAATGACAAAGTAGTTAGACAACAGCAACAACACAGAAACCTATGCATAAATGTTCCCAAAGTGGCCTCAAGGGGAAAAAAAATATATATATATATATGTACATGTGTGTGCACATGAATGTGTGTGTATATATATTTTATATATAGTCCATATATATTTATATAAATTATTTATAAATTATATGTATTTATACATTTATATTTATATAAATATATACATTATATATATATATTCCCCACACACACACACAGAGTGACAGAGCAACTCAGGATGTCTGAAAGCAGGGAACCAAAGTCAGGACATTTTGCAAGTTTCTGCCAAGAGTGGAGTTTTTTGTAAATATGCCTATACCTGCCCTAAAGCCACATAAAATAAATATGCTGATATAAACTACAGGACGTCTAATATTTTAGCAATAGCTTCTCAATCTCGTTATTTTTTGTAATCATTGCACACTTACAAAAGAGTTGGAAGGACACTACAAAAAACCCACATGCACCCTTCACCTATACTTCACAATTGACATATTATCAGATATATTTGATCACTGTCTCCTCTCTCTCTCTCCACACACACAGACACACACACATAATAGTTTCTTCTGAAAAATGTGACAGTATATTGTGAACATGATAACTTTTATCCCTAAATATTTCAGGGAACTTTCTAAAACACCAGAACAATCTGTTCTATAACTACTGCACAATGATCAAAATTAAGAAATCATAGTCATATACATACAATACTATAATCTATAGGTCTTACACTATTCTCCAATTATCCATACATCTTTTAAAGAAAACAACAAAACACATGACTCAGATCCAATCCAGGATCATATAGATTCAGTGATAGTATTTCTTTAATTTATGTAAGGCAGACTTAAACTTAATAAATCTGGAGGCGGGGGCAGGGGGTAGTGCCCGGCAATTGTATCCTACTTTAATTTTTTCCATTCTATTTACATGCTCTATTACAGTAGTCTTCCATGTTTTTAAAGGAAAATAAAAATAAAAACACTAGAGGCCCACTTATACTTACTTTAGTATATGAAGCACAGTAAACGCAGTCACCCGAAATGAGATCCAGCTGTATTCCTGTCAGCGGGTTTATTCCCATTTAATCATCAATACCTCAACAGCAACAAGCCTCTCTTGTCTTTGTATCCCTTATAATTAAGATATAACTATGAATGTTTGATTCATTCAAAGCAAGTTTGATTTTTGAAAAACACTTCAACAGGACAGGCAGAAGAAACAGGTCTATCTTTTCAGGTTAAGATTAAACTCCATTAGGATTCTCCATGAGAGAGAAAAGGGAACTGCACATAAAAATGATTGGAGAATAAGTATCTTCACCTGCTAATCCTTTAGAATAAAGGAAACGCCCCATCCTCCACCCTCACTACTGACACTGACTCCTCAGTGCAAGCCCCTTCCCCGCCACTACTGCTGCTGCTGCAGAGGTCCATCCGTGTAGCCCACTGACTCTAAGAAGCACAGCCACTCCCATTCCAACAGCTCTGATATCGATGGCATCTTCCTGTTGCTGGAGGCCAAGCAGCAGTCATCACATAGTTCATGACATTGTCTATGTATGACCAAGAAAGCAATAGCATTGAAACATGGAGAAAGAAAGTCAGCAGCCTGGGAGAAAACTCCAGAGCAGACAATAAAACCCTCTTGTGAGAAATGCCCCATCACTCGCACTTTTAAAGGCACAGAGGAGGACAGTTTGTGGAAATACACCAACATGACAACTTGGAGTTGGAAAGTAATTCAAAAACTAGGACTCTGTGAATAAAACTGAAGAATATCATAACCAAGTCATTTTACTTCAATTTTCCTTTCTAATCTACGTTCTTCTAATAAATGCAAAATGAAATGTCCTCAAAGAATAAGAAAGCATTTTATCTCAGCTTAATTGTCAAGGTTATTTCTCAGTGAAACATAAAATAATGGTATATCTTATAATTAGTGGCATCTTAGGTTAAAAAGACACAGGTTCAATTCCTGAGTCAGAAGAGCCTCTGGAGAAGGGCGTGGCAACCCACTCCAGTATTCTTGCCTGGAGAATCCCATGGACAGAGGAGCCTGTAGGGTTAACAATCCATGGGGTCACAAAGAGTTGGACACAACTGAAGTGACTGAGCACACAGCACTTCGGTTCAAGAGAACATAGAATTCCCAGCACAGAGTAGAGAGTCATCCTCTGTGCTTAGAGAGCTCCTTCAAAAAACGGCCACAAGGGAACTCCCTGGTGGGCCAGTGGTTACGACTTGTGCCAGAAAATGACCACAGCCGAGCCAGAAAGCCCAATGACCTTACATCTGCCAGCTTTCAACCGCTCCAGACACCAACAAGGTTCTTGCGGGCCAGCCAGCTGGGCCCTGCAACATCCAGGCAGCCACTTCTTGAGGTCTGAGAAAAGGGAACTGCACATAAAAATGATTGGAGAATAAGTATCTTCACCTGCTAATCCTTTAGAATAAAGGAAACGCCCCATCCTCCACCCTCACTACTGACACTGACTCCTCAGTGCAAGCCCCTTCCCCGCCACTACTGCTGCTGCTGCAGAGGTCCATCCGTGTAGCCCACTGACTCTAAGAAGCACAGCCACTCCCATTCCAACAGCTCTGATATCGATGGCATCTTCCTGTTGCTGGAGGCCAAGCAGCAGTCATCACATAGTTCATGACATTGTCTATGTATGACCAAGAAAGCAATAGCATTGAAACATGGAGAAAGAAAGTCAGCAGCCTGGGAGAAAACTCCAGAGCAGACAATAAAACCCTCTTGTGAGAAATGCCCCATCACTCGCACTTTTAAAGGCACAGAGGAGGACAGTTTGTGGAAATACACCAACATGACAACTTGGAGTTGGAAAGTAATTCAAAAACTAGGACTCTGTGAATAAAACTGAAGAATATCATAACCAAGTCATTTTACTTCAATTTTCCTTTCTAATCTACGTTCTTCTAATAAATGCAAAATGAAATGTCCTCAAAGAATAAGAAAGCATTTTATCTCAGCTTAATTGTCAAGGTTATTTCTCAGTGAAACATAAAATAATGGTATATCTTATAATTAGTGGCATCTTAGGTTAAAAAGACACAGGTTCAATTCCTGAGTCAGAAGAGCCTCTGGAGAAGGGCGTGGCAACCCACTCCAGTATTCTTCCCTGGAGAATCCCATGGACAGAGGAGCCTGTAGGGTTAACAGTCCATGGGGTCACAAAGAGTTGGACACAACTGAAGTGACTGAGCACACAGCACTTCGGTTCAAGAGAACATAGAATTCCCAGCACAGAGTAGAGAGCCATCCTCTGTGCTTAGAGAGCTCCTTCAAAAAACGGCCACAAGGGAACTCCCTGGTGGGCCAGTGGTTACGACTTGTGCCAGAAAATGACCACAGCCGAGCCAGAAAGCCCAATGACCTTACATCTGCCAGCTTTCAACCGCTCCAGACACCAACAAGGTTCTTGCGGGCCAGCCAGCTGGGCCCTGCAACATCCAGGCAGCCACTTCTTGAGGTCGCGCTTTAGAAGGCAGCGTCTCTACCTGCGCTGTAGCACTCTCCTGGCTCCTAACACGGAAGGCAACCCACCGGGGGAGACAACATGACACTCATACCCCCTACAAACCAAAACACAGCTGGGATGCTAAGCTTAGACCTACCAATCTTGACAGTGCCCTTTTAATTACTACTACCCCCTAGTTCTCTAGAGTGTGTTTTTTTTAAACCCAGACACTGCCAACAGCATTGTTTTGTTATTGGCCTCCTAATTCTGAGTATCATATCCAAATAATGAAACATAAGTAAACTATTTTAAAGCAAGAGACCTTTAAGAATGCATATCCTTATACATTGTTCATGTTCACGTATTTTTACTTAATTTTAAATTTTGGTACACCAGAACATACACACACATACATTTATATATGTTATATACTTCTAGAGATAAAAGTATATTTCAGGTTGTTTGGAGACAAACTTCAAAAAATGATATAATTTCCACTTATAAATGTTCATCAGTTCAGTTCAGTCGCTCAGTCGTGTCTGACTCTTTGCGACCCCGTGAATCGCAGCATGCCAGGCCTCCCTGTCCATCACCAACTCCCAGAGTTCACTCAGACTCACATCCATCGAGTCTGTGATGCCATCCAGCCATCTCATCCTCTGTCATCCCCTTCTCCTCCTGCCCCCAAGCCATCCCAGCATCAGAGTCTTTTTCAATGAGTCAACTCTTCGCATGAAGTGGCCTAAGTATTGGAGTTTCAGCTTTAGCATCATTCCTTCCAAAGAAATCCCAGGGCTGATCTCCTTCAGAATGGACTGGTTGGATCTCCTTGCAGTCCAAGGGACTCTCAAGAGTCTTCTCCAATACCACAGTTCAAAAGCATAGGCATACACAAATAAGACTGTAACTGTAATTACATATAACTATAACTATATAACTATGACTTGGGAAAACATCAAACTCAATCATGGGCACAAAATGTCTTGCCCACGTAATAGTGCTGGAATACAAAGATGAATGAAAATGGTTATCAAAAAAGCTCACAAGCTATCCAAGGAATATAGGAGATAAGAGTCCATTCCACCATTTGACAGATAAGAATATTAAGGCTCAGAGAAATAAACTTGTACAAGGTAAAATGGCTAGTTGCCAATAAGGCTGAGATAGAAGTTATTTCCAACCAGCAAGCCAATAACATGAATTTAAACAGTCTCTATTTATTAAGCAATGTTCTAAGCTTCAAGTTACCCCTCTGGTAATTAGTACTCAATCCTAAAGGAAATGAACCATAAATATTCAATGAAAGGACTGATGCTGAAGCCGAAGCTCCAACACTTTAGCCAACCTCATGCAAAGAGCCAACTCACTGGAAAAGACCATGATGCAGGGAAAGATTGAAGGCAAAAGCAGAAGGAGGAGGCAGAGGATGAGATGGTTAGACAGCATCATCAACTCAATGGGACTTGCGTCTGAGCAAACTCTAGGAGATAGTAAAGGACAGTGAACCCTGGCAAGCTGCAGTCTATGGGGTCACAAAGAGTCAGATACGACTTCGCGACTGAACAACAACAATCAGTACCCAATCATATAGACAAAGAAATCACTGTGACTGGCCTGTGGGGATTCAGGGCTGATGGGTCCCAAAGCGTGAGCTCCCCTCCTATACCAAACTGCCTCTACCTGACCCGACAACAACAGACATTTGCAGGCTCTGACCCTCCCTGAAAAACGGCCTGACACAGCATGAAATCAGTGCTGTGTGCCTGTGCTAAATTCTCCCTCCTACTTAAGAGTTTTGTGGGGAGAAATGCAAGAGTAATCACTCTGAAATAGAGAAACACACACAAAAAAGCCACCACTATTAACCTGAAAAATTAGATAAACAAAAGCCAAAATTATATAGGCTATTATAAAAGCAAATTTATGACAACCTCTCCACTTCACTGTCCAGCCACACCAGCCTTGGGCACAGCAGCAGATGGTGCAAAGTTTCTCAATGATGTAAGTTTACGTGTTTTGCAAGGAATCTTCAGAGACTACTAATTAAACTGCTAACATGTCTATACTAACGTCTCTGCGGTTAACACGTCATTTGCATACACACAATCTGTGTGTATATGTGCAGACAAATATTTGTTTGCTGCCTGTTTCAATGAGAACCACATACAGACCACATATGAACCCAAATATTGGAAACGGAAGTGAGCCATTTCAGCCCATTCACAAGGCATAAAGAAACCTTGATTGCGAGCTATGGGAAGGTGCCAACAACTTTGCGGTGGCAAAGCTCATTGTAAATTCATCATTAAAAGTGAAATGGTATTTGGGTTTCCAAGTTAACCCAAGAATCCATGGTAAGCCTGAAGAATTATTCATAAAAACATTATTTTCAGCTGCACTCATTTGAAAGAATGATGCTAACACCTGTCTCTTATACACATCTAGAACCACATACAGACCACATATGAACCCAAATATTGGAAACGGAAGTGAGCCATTTCAGCCCATTCACAAGGCATAAAGAAACCTTGATTGCGAGCTATGGGAAGGTGCCAACAACTTTGCGGTGGCAAAGCTCATTGTAAATTCATCATTAAAAGTGAAATGGTATTTGGGTTTCCAAGTTAACCCAAGAATCCATGGTAAGCCTGAAGAATTATTCATAAAAACATTATTTTCAGCTGCACTCATTCTCTCTTCGGGAAAAATGCATTTTGAGTTTCTTTGCTCAATAATCAGAAATGGCCCAAGAAAGAGCAGTGGCTGTGGCACATAAAGCCTTACCACTCTTGGGCATTACCAGAATTGAGGAAAGCTGAGGTCCAACACTCTACCCTCAAGTGACATACACAGTAAGGGGCAGAGCTGAGACCCGTGCTCATCAGGTCTTTGAGATCTATCAACACCCTTGCTCCTTCCACCAAACCACAGCCCTGGGCGATTACTAAATAGGTAGGTGTCTGAGCTACCTCTTGGGTGACACAGAGGAGGGGCAGGGGGCCTGCTGAAAGTCTCCCACCAAATCCTGACTCTGCTCTCTCAGCCCTCCCATTTAAGAAGTACGATCTCGCCTCAGGCCAAAGCACCTGGTAACGTTCTGCTAGTTGCAAAGCTAAGTGAAGAGACATCCAATGCAGTGCCTTTGCTTCATAGAGGCACTGAAAAACCAGAGCAACAATCAGATCTATGATGAAGAACCACCCACGGCCACTACTCAGGTGAAATCGAGGTCAAGTAGATCAGATCAGCCTCCCCAAAACAGTAATCTGAAGCAGCCCATTTTTAAAGACAGTTGGCAATCATATGAAAAAGAAAAATGCAAACATAATAATGGTAAATGTCCCAAATTATACTTGGTGATATAGTGTAAGGAAATAACTGTTTTATTTCAGTTATTGATGATGATTTCATTCATGATTTCTTTTGGTAGACTGCATGATGAATACCTTCTGGTTATGATCTTTGTTCATTTTCAAGAGGGCTAAATTTTGCATGAATAGGCACACCAGAAATAGGTGCTCCCTGCTGTTTCATCAACACAGAGACTACTAGTTCCTATGCGGTGGGAGAAAAGAGAAAATCACATTACACAGTTTCTCTAAGGGAACACGTTATATTAATATGTATAGCATCATAAATGCTTTAGTATAAAACAGCTTTTTTAAATAAAGTACCTGTTAATAAGAAAAACAAGATCAACAGGCTGAAAAACTACCTGTATCTCCTTCTCTTATTCCAAAGGCGACAAAAACAGCACCATCTCTTCTTCTTCAGCGAATGCTGTCTTTCTCGTTATTAAGACAACACGGTACGTAATTCCCTAAAGACAGACTTCTTCAACACCTTGAAAAATAAAAATGCATTGTTCAAATATATCCAACAACGCCACTCTGCTGGTACTAAACCGAGTGACTGGTGTGCTCCTCTGACCAGAGAACGAGGTCACCCAGCACAGGCTCAGCAGAGGCCCTGGCTCACATTCCCCAGCGTCTCTGAAAGGGATATGAATTCCCAAAGCTCTTCTTCACCTCCATTCTACTGCGCCAAGTAAAAATTTTTAAATAGAATAATAAATTTCATCATGCAAGTCCCTAAGTGAATGCTGCAAACACGGGAACAGAGAAAATATGCATTCGAAGATGCTTCTTACAAACATGAAAAGATTTTAAGTGCCTTTTAACAGTGTTATTCAAAGAAAACCATAAAATTCACCCATATACGGTGTGCATTTCAGTGCGCCTTAATAGACTTGCAGAGTTGAGCCACCAGAAGCAGTCATCTGTATTCCTCAACTGCACCTCCAACACCCTCAGCCCTAGGCAACCATTAACCCAATACTTTCTGCCTCCATAGATTTGCTTATACTGGACACTTCATAGAAACAGGAACAGACAGTACACGGTCTTCTGAGACCAGCTTCTTTCACTGAACACACTGTCTTGAGGTCAAAAGTGTTTTGAAGAAGCTGGGATGCTGGTGCTCATGGCTCCTTCCACCTTCAGGTGTTTCCTGAACAGCTTCTACAGGTGAGACAGACACTACGTGGGTCACAAGGAGATTAGGCAGATTTTCCATATGAATTCTGCCTTCACAAAGCTGACTGCAAAATAAAGATGCTAACATAGCTATAAACAACTTTTTTTTTCAATGTAGAAAATATTGACTGCCATGTGAGTTTAGAGGAAGGCAACATAAATGAGATCAAGAAAAGTCTTGATAAGGCAACCTTTGAGTTGATCATACACATACACAAACAGTTAACTCAAGTATGACAACACAGGGATGGAGGCACTCTGTACAGAAGCAAATCCATAGCCCTTAGCTCTGTTATTCCACCTATATTTACTCCTTGTACTCTGATCTCCCACTCGGTACCTGCATTCCAAACAAATATAACTAGTTATAATTCCTAGAAATCACTAAGCCCTTTAGGATCCTAACTGCTCCACCCACCACTTCTTCTCCCAAAAAATGGCCTTCCTCCTTTCCATCATCCCCCACCATCAATCCCATCATGTCAACTGGTGAACTCCTACTCACCCTTCACTATTCAGCTCAAATTATCATCACCTCTTCCATGAAGTCTACCAGACCTCCCCAGATAGTTAGTCCTTAAGCCATTCTTTATGATACAAGTGTATCTCTATTACAACTCATCTGCATAGCTCTGTTCTGTTCATCTCTGAAATCTTAGCACTGAGTAAGGTATCAGGCACACAGCCAGCACTAACTGTTTGTTGGAATAAGGGCACAGAAGTAGACAGAAAGGTCAGCAATGCGTGAAAGCGGGCAGTGAAGTAAGAACCCTGGATGCTTTGTTAAAGTATGAGAAAAAGAACGGGACATCTATTGATTATCTGCTAATATGTTTCAGCACTGGTACGTTATCTCACTTAGTCTCCATGACAACCATATGAAATTAGTCTCTCTAGCTTATCCTGCAGGAATCTGAAATAACTTAACACAAGATGACACAACTATTAGGTGCCAAAAGCTCTTCAGACACTAAACACACACTGTATGCGTGTATGTGTGTGTGTGCACATACTTCTATTCAGAGGTAATTCAGCTACAGCCTTACTTGAAGAAACTGGCGTTCCTCTCCTTTGGGGCCCCACTACTGAAAGCACACAGTCACATGGCATCACTGCCAGCCAAGCTAGGCAAAGGTGGTGGCTTCAGTAACCCTCTGCAGCCCTCACCCAGGGTGTGGCTTGCCCAGTACAAATCACGCCTCCTGAGGCTCACTGGAAGAGACGCTGCAGGCCTGAGTGCCACAGAGGCCTCAGCCATGTTCAGAGCAAAGAACGTTACCTGGCCAAAGAGAAGGCACTTCTCAGTCAAAATGGAGCAGGACCTTTAAAAGTTTCAGATCAAAGTCTGATAAGCAACAATAAGGAAAAAAAAAAAGGGCAACTTTAAAAATTACGGTTTTTTAAAGTTTCACTTTGCCATTTTTGCAAATATCATTTCCACAAAAAGATGAACCTGAGTTATGAAACAACGGTCAAGTATGTTTAACAGGACAAGAAAAAAAGAACTAGGGGAAGTAATTTATCATTGGTATGCCTGATAAAATATTATTTCTTAATTATACAATCCATGTTTTTCTTAAAGATTTTTATTAAAAAACTAATAAAATATATATAAGGTCAAAGAATAATCATGAAAAGAGGGTTACAACATCACATAATCTCGTAATAATCACTCTAAAAGGTTTCTGAAAAAGAATACAAAAGCAACCTTTTTAGAAAAATTGTATAAAGATGTCACCAAAGTAGTCTATGAGCGCAATCTCATAAAATTCCCAAAGAAATCAACATGTTATTTAAAAACACACTATGCCCTGTAGGTATCTATGCTGATCCATAAAATTAAACAACAGCTCTTGGCCATTCCAGAGAACAGATTTAACTGGCCTTATATGTCTACAAAAGTGCATGTGGTACACGAGAGTCAAAGTCACCTCTTTCTGCTACAAGTGCAAGTTATAAGAAAGAAAATTAATTGAGGACTGTTAGAGGTGTTTTGTCAAAATAATTATATTTTGTTAAATTAATGTCTTCGAATAATTATAGGACAATATTCAGAATCCACAACTGAGCTGGTTGCATTAGTGGAACAATAAAAATGTTTTGGGTAAAACTGTCATCTCAAATACTGCTTTAATAATTTTTATTTAAAACAATCTATCCTGATTATAACAATTGACTTTCATATCATTCCTCTGGTTCATCCTCAAAAATGACAGACAGCAATCAATACTTTATCTTATTTTTTAAAGTCATGAGATGACCATTATGTCAACAGCAGAACTAATTACATCTGAAGGATTTAAGATGTAAAGCAAATCTGATAAGTTATATGAATTATTGTCACTGTAGCACAGGGTGATAAGGAGAAAATGGGATGCACCAGGTAAATGCCCATATGAGCTAAGACATTCTTAGTTTTTCTTTTGTCCTTAGGGCTTAACTATTTATGTGCTTGGACATACAGAGGAGCCAGATCCCTGGTCCTCCTCTGCTGGCCTAATGGGATCCAAGCAGTGGGGTCTTTCTCTCAATCCTCAAAGAAGTGTTAGTTGCTCAGTCGAGTCGGACTCTCTGCAACCCCATGGACTGTAGCCCACCAGGGTACTCTGTCAGTGGGATTTCCCAGGCAAGAATACTGGAGTGGGTTGCCATCTCCTTCTCCAGGAAATCTTTCCATCTCAGGGACTGAACTCAGGTCTCCTGCAGGTTCTTTACCACCTGAGCCACCAGGGAAGACCATCCTCGACCAGAAGCCAAACTAATCCTCCACATGCCTCGATTTCCAGACACCAAAACCCCAGGTCAAAGAGCTCATCCCAGGGCCCTGAGGAAGTGAATGAGGACAGAGAGTTCATCCTTTCAGAAGAAAAAAGTTATGATAGTTGATAATGGAGATGCAGCCAAATGGAAGACGAGATGGTGAAGAAGAGCTCTTGAAGGAAAAGAAACCCCCTCAACGCTGACTTCCTCAAAACATCAATGTTTACCTACAGCAAAGACTGGCCTGTAACTGCTTTTCAGCTTGGCAAGGAGAGATGAATACCAAACAAGTCAGAGAGCAGATAAAAAGTGTCATAAAAGGAAGGCTGAGCGCCAAAGAATTGATGCTTTTGAACTGTGGTGTTGGAGAAGACTCTTGAGAGTCCCTTGGACTGCAAGGAGACCCAACCAGTCCATTCTGAAGATCAGCCCTGGCAATTCTTTGGAAAGAATGATGCTAACACTGAAACTCCAGTACTTTGGCCACCTCATGTGAAGAGTTGACTCATTGGAGAAGATTTTGATGCTGGGAGGACTTGGGGGCAGGAGGAGAAGGGGACGACCGAGGATGAGAGGGCTGGATGGCATCACTGACTCAATGCACGTGAGTCTGAGTGAACTCTGGGAGTTGGTGATGGACAGGGAGGCCTGGCGTGCTGTGATTCCTGGGGTCGCAAAGAGCTGGACACGACTGAGCAACTGAACTGAAGAGGACAGATGAGTAAATGAGAGGTGTGGATCCGAGGGAGAGAGGTGAATGGATCGCAGTCACAGCAACACGTGCTAAGGGCTGCAACAGAATGGTACCCCCAGGAAGCCAGACCTGGAGTCAGAAAAAAATTCTAAAGTAAGTGATTTCTAGGCAGGGACCTGAACAATGAGGAAGAGTCAGCAGATAAAAGACAGGGAGGACACAGGGTGGGCTAGGGGAATCAGCTGAAGGAACAGCAGTGAGACAGAAAAGACAACACAGAGAAAGACCAAAAAGGACAAGTTCAAGGACTCAACAACCACCCTATGGCTAGACAGAGACATGGGCAGGTCTGGGGGATGATGCAGGACATCAAAGTGGAAAAGGATTGTGCAGAACCTTGCTGGCTACGTAAAAGAGAGCTAGACTTCACCTAAGAGGAAGGAGGAGTTTCTACAGTTTTAAACAGAGTAATGACATGATTGGTCCCATACTTTGGAAAGATTCTTAGGGCTGCAATGGGAACAGACTGGGAAATGTGAGACTGAAGGCCAGGACCCTCAGGCAAGAGATGCTTAGAACACAGGAAGAGAAGAGGGACTGGTGGCCAAACTGAGGCAATGATACCAGGTATGGGAGAAACTCTGAGACCTGAGAGCAGGAAAAGAAAATTCAGAGCAAGGTTCTACTGCTACTCACCACACGCAGAGCAAGGCCTGTGGTGTCCCCTGCAGGACAAGAGCATCAATGGGGATGAAGCAGCAAAAACATAAAGGTAGATTAAGTTAAATCCCGCCAACAATGTCAATGTACAGGGGCTTTCAGCAGCTATTCAGCTACCAATGATACAATGTACAAGATGTTCTAAACACATCCAGCCTTTAAGCAAGGAGACAGTTATCGTTACCACCCTGTAATTTCAAACTCCAATCATTTGACTGGCTAATTAAAACCCGTATTTCGATTAACCATTCAGTCAAGGGAATGCATCAATGGGGATGAAGCAGCAAAAACATAAAGGTAGATTAAGTTAAATCCCGCCAACAATGTCAATGTACAGGGGCTTTCAGCAGCTATTCAGCTACCAATGATACAATGTACAAGATGTTCTAAACACATCCAGCCTTTAAGCAAGGAGACAGTTATCGTTACCACCCTGTAATTTCAAACTCCAATCATTTGACTGGCTAATTAAAACCCGTATTTCGATTAACCACTCAGTCAAGGGAACCAGGACATGCACAACCAGGATATTGTTTTAAGCATCCCATAGCAATTCTGTGAAAAAGTCTGAAGAGCCTTAACATAGTGATTCACATGGGTTCCCAACACTTTTCAAGAAATACTCAAGTACAGTGACAGCTGTCAACCCAAGGTGTCAAGCAGCTCTAGGGGCAGATCAGGTCTAAAAAGAGCACTTGAAAAGCACTTACTGTTCCCTGCTAGCACGGACCTGGCCTAATACAGAGCACTGGCCAGGCAATTCTGAACAAACCGGGGAGACAGGAAAGGGGAAAAGGAAGAAATGAAATGCTGGGTCAGACTTTACTTTCCTAAAAGGTTTTCTTAGAAGAAAAACACTGTCATCAACAACAACAGTCTACTAATTCGGTTGACACACCAAAAAGTGAGGTCGCTCAGTCGTGTCCGACTCTTTGCAACCCGTGAACTGTAGCCCACCAAGCTCCTCCGTCCATGGGATTCTCCAGGCAAGAATACTGGAGTGGGCTGCCACAGGTTGTGAATTAATTCTGAACACCTCTACTTGCAGCATGAATTTCAAATTCTCTCGGGGAATTTGTCTGAAGAAATCTGAGCCATCTAAATGATACCTTCAAAGTCTATCAAATTCCAAGAAAGGCAAAAATACTATTAACCTAGTGTTTATTTTATCCCTGGCATATTAAATTTAAATTAAAAATAGTGATTTTACATATTATATGCCCTATACTTTAAAATTCCTTCAAGCTGCTTATACAACCAAGGTCTGATATTTTCTTTCATAAACCCTGAGGTATGATTATAAAACAGTTTACAGTTGTTTTCTCTTTGCAATTTATGATTATTATTTACTATTATGAATGATATTAATGATTCATTTGACTATTATACCCAATAACAACACTCGTTCTATCAGAGAGTACAATACATTATCCTTTTAGTGTCCAAAACCCACTGCAGGAAAAAAAAAGGGGGTTCTTCAAATCAGTTTCTCTTTTTCCGCAGGTCACTAAAGTTACATGCTTCCAGCTCCTAAGTTCTGAGACAGCACGCCATAACTACATCTCTAATCTACAGAATGCAACACACATTAACAGAAGAGCTGCTTATTTCTAGTCATGCAGGAACAGATAGGGAATTTCTGGCCCACTCAATTTCAAGCCACTTGGAAGAACTACTGCAAAGTAAATGATGCTACAGTAGAAGTATGGCAGGGGCCTCTGAGGATCTAATAAAAAGCAGTCAGTGGTTAATCTGTTAACTAAGAAATCAAAGGGCAGAAGTTCCAAGTCACAGAAAAACCACTGGAAGGTGTGACTCACTGATATTTCAAGACCTACTAAGCTTCTCTCTAAAATTTCTTCCTTCTTCTGCTACAGCTTTTGCTCTTCTGTGCAACTCCCCTTTCAACCACCCCAAAATACCATGGAATATACACTATATTGTCAATGATCTGTTATACTTTTTTAAAGTTTTCTATGCTTGCATCTTGGAGAAGACTCTTGAGAACCCTTTGGACTGCAAAGAGATCAAACCAGTCAATCATAAAGGAAATCAACCTTGAATATTCATTGGAAGGACTGATGCTGAAGCTTCAATACTTGGTCCACTTGATGTGAAAAGCCAACTCATTGGAAAAGACTCTGATGCTGGGAATGACTGAAAACAGGAAGAGAAGGGGACGACAGAGGACAAGAAGGTTGGATGGCATCACCAACTCAATGGACATGAGTTTGGGCAAACTCCAGGAGATGGTGAAAGACAGGGAAGCCTGGCGTGCTGCAGTCCATGGGGTCAGAGTTGGGCATGACTGAGCAAGTGAACAATAAAAATGCTCACGTCTCAACTTCAAAACAGAGTGCTTATGTTTGTGCTGGTTTCTTAAAATACATACAACACAAACAGTGATGAATCCAGTGGCACAGGGAGAAAGTGCCCTGGACCAGGGGAGAAAGGACAGAAGTGTGAGTCTGCCACTAGACAGCCAGGTGGCCTCAGGCACCAACTCCACCCAAATCCTCCTCTGCCTTCAGCACTCCCACCTTGACCACACAGCTGCTGTCTTCCCTTGTCTTCAATTTCCAAGTCGTTCTACATTTTTCGGGCTTCCCTGGTGGCTCAGAGGTTAAAGCGTCTGCCTCTGATGCGGGAGACCCGGGTTCGATCCCTGGGTTGGGAAGATCCCCTGGAGAAGGAAATGGTAACCCACTCCAGTATTCTTGCCTAGAGAATCCCATGGACAGAGAAGCCTGGTAGGCTACAGCCCACGGGGTCGCAAAGAGTCGGACACAACTGAGCAACTTCACTTCACTTCACTTCTACATTTTCCACTTGTACCATTTCACGTTCCCAGCTCACAAAGTTTCTGTTTTACCTTCCACAGCCTCAAGTAGCTGAATATTCTTTCCTTTTTTTTTTTTTTTTTTGCTATAAGGTCAGCTAAGGACAAATAAAAATGCTTATGAGGCTGCTTATTTTTTCAAGAAAATGAAACTGGGTTCATTTAGTGCTACAGTTGAAAACACGTTTTTACCATTTAGATTTCTTTGTTGAATATAAAAATATCAAGGAGAAAATCAGCACTGCATTTTTAGGCATAAAAATGTTATTAATGACTGAGTATACTTGAAAAGTAGCAACTAATGCAATTTTCTAAACTTGCATCTTAAAATTAAATGAAGCAGCTCAGTAGCCACTAAACCCTATAGGATAAGATTATACTTAAGTTCCCCCGAACCTTCCCACCCATGAGAACCCCGAATGGAACCTCTTATCTGGTCTGAACTGATTCTGCCAGGAACACCTTCAACACCAATACCCCAACTTTAATCCTCAGGGTTTGGCTCAAGTCCACTTCCCTGGATGGTCTGCCGCCCACGCTCTTGATCTTCTTCCTCTGAAGTCCTAAAGCACTTCCTAGACCTTTTATCTATTCTATCTCACTTAGATATTCATTCACCTACTCCAAAATCTTAACTGAGCAGGTGAAGGGTACGACATTAGTTACTTATTCATTACACTATAATGTTAAACATGATTTGACAAAATTAATAGTTCCTCAAAATCAAAGATCACTTCCCTAATACCTGTTGACTGATGGAGTTCAACCATCCATTAAATGTAGATGGTTTATGGATTTCTTAAGAGCAGAATATATTGACCAAAGAATTTGATTTAAATCATAGCTTTAAATTAATAGTGTATACATGTCTTCCTTTTATAAAGTGTTATTGGACACATTTAAAAAAATAACACAACAACAAAACAGGGCAGTGTCAAGACACCAGCATCAACAAACTTTCACACATTAAAAGCTGGAGACCAGGACACTGCAACCCCCTCCAGTTCTTGCAGCTCAAGTCCAAGGAATAAGTGCAGCTCGTGACTATGAACTCTCCCTACAATACTAGGTCTAAATGAGCCTTAAAGAGCTGTTTTAAAAGAACTAGGAGGGCCAGACGCTGGGAGAAAAATACATAGAACGTATAGACAAATCTGTTTCCGTAAATTGGCTGTTTCGTTTGGGCTGTGCTATTTCCTGCTTAAATTGGTTTCCTGCGATTTGTTATGGCTGCCAAATACTTAGTGATCTCAGTTATACACTTAAAGCAAATCAGCAAATCTTTCTTATTCTTCCCAATGACAAGAAAGGTACAGAGAACCTTGCACAGTGAGGATAATAATACAAGTGAGCTCCTTTGTCTTTTTGCCCAGATTCATCCTTTTCATCTGGTTGCTAGCAGCTTAGGAAACCAACAAAGAGCCTCCTAGTATCATTCCTGCCTGTTTTTTTCATACTGACTTGGGGACAGGGTTTCCTCAGTATTAGGTGGGATCAAACATGAGAGGTCTGACCTCTCTATAAGCCAGGAAAACTAAAGGATCAAGGAGGAAAGGAAAAATAAAAATCAATATCCAACACTGAAAAATACAAGATGTTCATGAAAAGGTAACCCTTTAAGTCAGACATGACTTAGTGACTGAACAACAACAACAATCCCTTTACATCAGTCTGAAAAAAGTCATTTCCCCTGGCATGAAAAAAAGCCAGTGCAGTTGCGATAGCACGTAACACAGCTGAGAATGTGAGGCAGCAAGGACACAGTTAAGTTCTTTAGAGCACGCTCATTTATTAAAGTGGCATTACAATCTGTTGTGTGTCACACAGTATATTATTTTGCCTGAACAGCTTTACATGCAAATACTTACTGCAACAAGTCATTGATCTGGTTCAAGGTTGGGCAAAACATAGTTTCAGTAAAGTCTTTAGAGGAAACACTTTCTTAACAGCATAAATTATATTCTCAAAACTATATATACAACAAAATTTAGTTCCTATACACAGAAATCCTAGCATTTTCAGACCATCAACTCTGTCCTATATTCACACATATGAATAGCCTAGAGGGCTGGTATAAATTAATAGTCCTGCAAGGAAGAAAGCATTTTAACAAACATTAAAAATTCAACTCACATTTAATATATAATTTACTTGACACTGAAAAATGCAGAAAAAGCTGGTGACATTTTTATCAATATTATTTTTGTAGACTTGAAAAATTATTTCATAACACATCTAAATTATAAATCTTAAGAACTCTATTATTGGGTATGAACTAAAACCCCAAATGAGAAAGAGAATATAAACTTTGAGGCTACTTACTTCTATAAACATATTCTTTAAATTTTAAGAAGAATATATCTTTGCTAATTTGCACAATCGTAGTCTAATTGCATTCTGAACCTAAAGGCATTATCTTTCTAAAACAGTATACCAAATCTTAATTCTTTTCTTGGGTTAAGTTGGCATGGGTAAGGTAAGGGAAATATTCTCAAAGAGTTGGCACTATTAGCCTTGCTGAGCTTTTTTCACATCAAGGCGCAGACAGAAAAAGCAAGTGCTTATATGACAATATGAAGGTACACACGTGTTTACCAACCTCTCTAAGAAATCAATTCCTCCAATACACTCATAATGCACAGGTTAGGTAGGAAGCTGTGCTAAAGACTGAGGTGAAGGCAGTATTCCCTGAAATATTTCCTAAAGAGTCCATTTACCTGCAGTCCTGGGGAAGCTGGGATGTAGAAAACACAGGAAACTAGATTCACAAAGAGCCATCTAGCTCCACTATCATAGTCACTGCATCATTAAAATCATCTAATGAAGCGTGAAAATTCTAAAGCTGTGCAAGACAACTTTCTGCAAAGATAAAAATGTCCTCTGCCCGCACTGCCCAACATGGCGCCACTATCCGCAGGCAGTTACCGACACCGCAGAGACGAAATCTTTACTTCATTTAGCTGGCTTCAATTTAAATATGAATAGCCACGTGTGACAAATGGCTACCACTGAGACAGTGTGGTTCTAGCCCAACCAATGAAACACAAGGTAGCATTCAAAGAGCTTTCAGGGCCCAGGCTGGTCACCGACCAACAAGTTCATCAGTCACATCAAACAGAGAAATGGGACGGGATGGATCCCTCAGCACAGCCAGAATTCATCACAAAGTCAGTGTGATGCTCTGCAAGGCCACACCATGAGCACTGAGGGAAAGTCTTTGCACCTTCACCCGTTCTCTCAAAGTACAAGTTTAAGAAACCAAGACAAGAAGGACAACACTTCCTTCTCCTTCAACTCACTGTGAACGAGAGCCAACATAGGGAAAAGCTAGAAAAACCAACAATCAGAAAAAGAAAGTGCTTTCTTAAACTCTAGCAGAACATCATTAAAAAGCACCTCTTTCCCTAGTTTCTCTCACATCCTTTTTACATATGAAGCAAGGCTTCATTCAAACTACAATAAAACAGTGCTTTACAGCATTTGCTCTGGAGTCAAACAGACTTGAAGTCAACTATTACCTCCACTGCTTACCAGCTGTGTGACTTTGGGCAAGATAATTAATCACTTCAAGTCTCAAATTCCTCCCATGTAAAATGACTTAATATAGTACCTTCCTCATAGCGTTATACAGATTACATAAGATAGACATAAAGGATTTAACAGAGTACCTGGCACATAATTAGCATTACTTAAATGTTCTCTTTCACTATTTCATCATCAGTGCACAGCATCATCCCATCTCCATAACACGGTACGTAAAAAAGAAATCAACCAAAAACAAAGCATATTTTAGATCAAATTCCAATTTTTAAAAATCCCCATGTATCAAAAGATGATTTTGGAAAGGTAGAAAGGGATCAGTCATGGTGTACCCCAGAAGCCAATAAAGCAATTCAAATTATATTGTAAGTATGTGGCGAATCACCACTGGGATGTGACATGAGCTGGTTTATGTTTTTAAAGGCTGCTGAAGCCTCCTTGCGTGGCCGAGCACACACAGAGGACAACGGTGGAAGTGGGAAGCCAGTTAAGAGGCTTCACTGAAAGACAAGATAAGAGATGGTGGCTGTTTCGACTGGAGATGCAGCAGTGAAGATGGATGTGCAAAGACCATCTCCAAACCTATTTTGGAGACGGAGCTGATAAGATCAGCTAATGGTCAAATAGAAGAATCAAAAAGAAAAAATTAGAGGAAACAAGGGTGAATACTTACTTTTCCAGTAAGTGCCCTTTACTGGGAAAGATAAAGAGGAGAAGAAACTCTGAAGAACAGAAAGGTTTGCTTTGGATGTGTTAAGTTTAGATGGCAGTTGCAGGGAGAGGTCAGGGCCAGAGATAGAGTTTTGAGAGGCAAGTACATAATGATTCAAAAGGTATGCATTTGATGACGTTAGTGGAAATCGGCAAAGACTAGACTGAGAATGTACGTAGTTCAGCTCAGTCATGTCAGACTCTGAGACCCCATGGACTGCAGCAGGCCAGGCCTCCCTGTCCATTACCTACCCCTGGCTGCTGCTGCTGCTAAGTTGCTTCAGTTGTGTCCACCTCTGTGCAACCCCACAGACAGCAGCCCACCAGGCTCCTCCGTCCCTGGGATTCTCCAGGCAAAAACACTGGAATGGGTTGCCATTACCTTCTCCAATGCATGAAAGCGAAAAGTGAAAGTGAAGTCACTCAGTCGTGTCTGACTCTTAGCGACCCCATGGACTGCAGCCCACCAGACTCCTCCATCCATGGGATTTTCCAGGCAAGAGTACTGGAGTGGGGTGCCATTGCTTTCTCTGACCAACTCCCGGAGTTTACTCAAATTCATGTCCATTAAGTCAGTGATGCCATTTAACCATCTCATCCTCTGTTATCCCCTTCAATCTTTCCCAGTATCAGGGTCTTTTCCAATGAGTCAGTTCTTCACATCAGGTGATCAAAGTATTGGAGTTTCAGCTTCAACATCAGTCCTTCCAATGAGTACTCAGGATTGATTTCCTTTAGGATGGACTGGTTGGATCTCCTTGCAGTCCAAGGGACTCTCAAGAGTCTTCTCCAACATCACAGTTCAAAAGCATCAATTCTCCAGTGCACAGCTTTTTTTAATAGTCCAACTCTCACATCCATACATGACTACTGAAAAAATCATACCTCTGACTAGACAGACCTTTGTTGGCAAAGTAAGGTCTCTACTTTTCAATATGCTACCTAGGTTAGTCATAACTTCTTCCAAGGAGCAAGCATCTTTTAATTTCATGGCTATAGTCACCATCTGCAGTGATTTTGGAGCCCCCCAAAATTAATTGTGCCACTGTTTCCACTGTCTCCCCATCTACTTGCCATGAAGTGATGGGACCAGATGCCATGATCTTAGTTTTCTGAATGTTGAGCTTTAAGCCAACTTTTGGAGAATACAAGTAAGGCAGAAGGAAAACCAAGAGTGTGGCCCAGAAGTCAAAGAAAGGGTTTCTGGCAGAGGGAGTGGCCACTTACGATTTACTACGTAAACAGTTCATGAACTACGAACCCTTCTTAATGCTCCTACCAAACAAGAACTTTTAAAAGGACAGGAACTATTTCTTATTCATCTCAGCACTTTTTGCTCTGAACATATCAGAAGTTCAACTTGTGGTTATCAATTTAATGATTAGTAAGAGATTCACCAATGCTGCCAAGTGAGGCATCTGTGCAGGAGCTCATCTTTCTCAAGGTATTTCAGTCTGCAGCTAGATTTACCACCCAACACTCCTTTCTAATAAATAATGAAAATTCTCATTTAGTTCACAATGAATCATCCCAACTACTTCCTTGCTGTCATTTCACCAAAACACAGCATGTCCATCCATCAATTTGGTGGCAACAAGAACAGGGCCAGACACATAGCAGGTGCTCAGTAAGTTTAGGTGGATGAATCAATGGATGGGGGTAGGAGAGAGGAAAGAAAATCTCTTATCCCCCAGGATCCACAGATAAAATGAGACAATAATGCTCCATGGATTTCATTTAACATATTTCATCAATAATTAAGACTCTGAAGGAATAAACTGCTTATAAACTTGAAGAAATCCATTACAAAGTAAAATCATTAGAGATATTTCACCATCTGGAAACAATAAATCAGTATTTTCTAAGTTCAATTTTTTTAAATAAATATTTACTCCCAAACCTCTAATACCCCTTATACGTCATTCATTTTACACAAAAAGCTAGGAAATAATCTTCCAAAGCCTAACAGAGGATTCAGGAGCTGGAAGACTGTTTGAAAGTAGATTCATTCTAGCTTACATCAAAGCATTTTAAAAGAAACCCCAATACTAACTGCTAACACAGCTGGCCTTCCGTAACTGCAAGTTCCACATCCACAGATTCCCCAACCACAGACTGAAATTGTTCAGGGAAAAGAAAAAAAAAATTCCAGAAAACCCCAAAAACCCAAAACTTGAATTTGTCATGCAGGCAACTATTTCTACGGCACTTACAGTGAGTGCATTAGGTATCATGAATAATCTAAACAAGATTTAAATGATCAATACATGGGAGGATGTACATAGATTATAGGCAAATACTACCCATCTTATATAAGGGACTTGAGCATCCATGGACTACGGTATTCAAGAGGGTCCCAGAACCAGTTCCCCATGAATACCAAAGGAAGACAATTCTCCTGTAAAAAAGCATCCAAGTAACAAGACAGAGTGCAGGAGAACTTGACTATGGAGGGAACTTTCACTGCTTAAAGGTTTTCTACTAAGAACTCAGAAATTCAAACTCAAATACCTGAGGCACCGTAAGTACCAGAATACCGCTGAGACTTCGGGCCAGATGGAGAGGTTTCCTTCATACGATCAATCACGTTCTCCGAAAGCTGAAAAGAGCAACATCAAAATAAAATCAATTATAAGAGAACAAGAAAGAAAACAGTACAGTGGCATCCAAGTAAGCCAGTCATCCATGGCAATGTGTGTAACAAATGGCCTGAAGAAGTCGGACTAAATCTGATCGCCGTGAAACTAAAACCAAGAAGAGTGTTAAGGTTTCAAGATGCACCCTAGAGCGCTGCTTCTTCGTTTCTTCTAATGCATTGCTCATTATAAATGACTCCCTCATTCTATACTATGCACAAAATTGTAATCTCTGAGAAAATGTAAGCCATCGGAACTCCTCCAACTTTCCTCCCTCATCCTCCAGATTAATTTACACTTGCAGCAGGCCTTAGCGCCTCCCTTCCCTCCAGTCCCAAATGAAACGGTGTCCCTCCCACCCTCCCTCCGTTCAAGGCTAACCACAAACAATCCCTCTTTCACTAGACTTCTTTATGCACCAACTCTGTGCCAGGAACTAGGCTAGACTTCAAGTATTCTAACAGTTGATTCTAACAATCAAGTTGCTTGAAGAGAAGAAGAAACAGAAGACCACCATGCATTTAAATACAATGTGAAGAATGTTACTTAAGTCAGTTGGCCTGTAATGGAAGGACAGACAGCACAATGGGCAAGAGGGGCAGGGCATCTCCAGGCTTTGGGAGCGGGGCTGGGCAGGAGGCTAAGAAGGATGAACAGTACTTAAGAACAGAAGGAGTAGGATAAGAGTACCATAAGAAGAGGGTATTAGGATTTCCCTGGTGGTCCAGTGATTAAGAATCCACCTGCCAGTGTAGGGGACACGGGTTCAATCCCTGGTCTGGGAAGACTCAACAAGCCCCAGGGCAACTAAGTCCATGTGCCACAACTAGTAGCAACTACTAAGCCCGTGCTCCAGAGCCCAGAAGCCACAGCTAAGGAAGCCCGCAGGCCCTAAAGCCCGCACTCATTTCCAAGAGAAGCCACCACGATGAGAAGTCCCAGCACTGCAACTAGAGAAAGCCGATGTGCACCAACAAAGACTCAGTGCAGTCAAAAACAAATATTTTTAAAATGAAAAAGAAAGAAGAGGGTACCACATGAAGCTCCCATTAAGCAGCAGGGCTTAACAGCAAGTGGAAATAGCAAACAGGCAGTTGGCAATAGCATGGAGGCAACAAGGAATACTGAGGCCACGAGATTTGAGTCATCAGCACCTCTAACCCCTAGGTATCATATCATCCTTTTATTATTTTCTTATTAGGCTTCCCTTGTGGCTCAGCTAATAAAGAATCCGCCTGCAACGTGGGAGACCTGGATTCGATCCATGGGTTGGGAAGATCCCCTGGAGAAGGGAAAAGCTACCCACTCCAGTATTCTGGCCTGGAGAATTCCGTGGACTGTATAGTCCTTCGGGTCGCAAAGAGTCAGACAGGACAGAGGGACTTTCACTCATTTTACAGCACTTATCACTATCTGATACTTTCCTGTTTATTGCCTGTCTTGCTCACTAGAAACAAAGCTCCAGAAAAGCATGGATTTGGCTGTCCTGTCAAGTACTATACCCCAGACTCTCAATAAGCCTAGTTAATAAGTGAATGGTTAAATAAATGAAACAATATGGATGAAGAAAAGAATGGCTGAAGCAGGAAGTTGAGGAGAGGGCTCAGTGAAACAGAAGGTGGAGAGGGAAATAAGATTCTGGATTTGGAAGACTCTTTGTAAATAAATCCTTGAAGTCAGGGGGTTGAACTTGCTCCTGAGGGCAGCTAGGCACTACTGAAGGATTTTAAGCAGGGTAATGACACAATGAGACTTACATTTTAGAAAGATCACTCTAGCTCCAGTGTGAAGAACAGATTGGAGGGGGATGAGAACAGAAGCAGGAGGACCCCTGAAGGAGGCTAAAAGACCAATTAAGAAGCCATTAAGCATATGTCCACACAAAGACTCACACAGGAATGTGCAGAGCAGTGCTACTCACAACAGCACAAGTGGAAACAACATCCATCTTCTGGTGAATGGATAACAAAACGTTATACGCCAATCCAATGGCCTAGAATGCATCGATAAGAAGTGACATTCTGGAATTAGCTACAATAAGGACAGACCTGAAAAAGTAAAGAGGCCAGGGACAAAAGGCCACATACTGTATAATTCCATTTACCTGATATGCTCAGAAAAGGAACTCTGTACAGATGGAAAATATCTTAGGTAAGGCTGGAATGAGAATGGAGATTAACTGGAAATGGGCATGAGAGACTTTACTGGGGTGATGAAAATGTTCTAAAATGGAAAGTAGTGATAGTTGCACAAGTCTGCAAATTCATTAGAAAGTGCTATACACAGAAAATAGGTGAATTTTATTATATGTAAATTACACCACTATAAAGTTGTTTAAAAAAAAAAGTTAACCTTCATTGAATGCTTATTAGGTGCCAGGCACTGATGTTAAACCAAGTATTTGGCTCATTTAATCCTTCACAATCCTATGAGATACTTTAATTATGTCCACTGTATAGGTGAGGAGACAGGAGCAAAGCCAGATTAAATAACTCGTGCTGGATCATAGAGGTGTCAATAATGAAGCCAGGATTCAAATCCAGGAAGTCTGAGAATCAAGGTCACACTGAGACATCCTCTTCACTGCCAGACTCACTGTCTGACTAGATGAGGGTGAAGCAGAAATCATCAAAAAGGTTTACAGGTCAAGTAACAGGGAGAAACAACCCCGCCTTACCCCCCGCCACCGCTACATCCTCAGGGACCTTCTTCCAGTTTCTACTTCCTTAACACTCCACTGACTGACTTGTAACCCAATACCAGGCAAAAGTCACCACTGATCAAATAAATAGCCTTCTATATTTATATGGGCTTCCAGGTGGCACTAGTAGTAAAGATTCCACCTGCCAGTGCAGGAGACACAAGAGAAGCGGGCTCGATTCCTGGGTTGGGAAGATGGCCTTGATGGCGGGCATGGTAACCCACTCTACTATGGAGAATCCCATGGACAGAAGAGCCTGGTGGGCTACAGTCTATGGGGAAGCAAACAGCCACAACTGAGCAAGATATGTATATGAATAAACATCTTTTATATTTACAAAGCACCTAATTTATGACTTCCCTTTAGCAACACTCCGGGCTTCCAGAAACCCATCCCCCAGTCCCCACGCCACTTTCCCAACATCCCCTTCCTGCTGGTCCTAGGACTGCCCGAGTCTTACCTCTTCTGCAGGCTTCCCCCTCCCCTGTGTTGTTGTTGTTTAGTCGCTAAGTCAAGTCTGATTCTTTGCGACTCCATGGACTGCAACCCACAGGCTCCTCTATCCACGGCAATTCCCAAGCAAGGATACTGAAGTGGGTTGCCATTTCCCTCTCCAGGGGAATCTTCCCAACCCAGAGATGGAACCCACATCTCTTACCACTGAGCCACCTGGGAAGTCCTCCCCTGCCCACCCTTACATGCTAGAGGGCTCCACATTCTGTTCTTTGCCTTGATTTCTTCTCATTCCACATGCTCTTGGTGGTACTCTCATTCACCCCCCTGATGTTTTATTAATAACTGCTGTTGATTAATTAATGAATTCTAAACCCATTATCTCCAGTCCAAGACCTGTATCCCAAAAGGCAGATCTAAACACTGAGTTGCCTAATGGACACCTCTCCAGGGACAGACCACAAGCACCGCCAACCCAACATGTCCCAAGCTGAATTCACATTTGCCAAAAAAGACCTCTGTGTCCTCTTGCTTTCCTTATCTCATTCATGACACCACCTCCACCCAGCTTCCTAAATCAAAATTCAGGAGTTCTCGACCCTTCTCTCTCCCTCATTCTCTGAGCCATGACCTCCTCAACCCCTAAACACCTAATGAATTTGCCGTCCCTTCTCCCATCCTGTTTCCCCTGCCCTAATTCATGGCATCGTCAATATCCCTCCTAAAATAGAAATGATTATGGTAACTCTCACTTCAAGTCCCTCAACAGCTACCTCTGTTGACAAGAAAGGCCAAAGTTTTTTGCGTGGCATTCAAGACTTCCTCTTCTTTTGGTTATGGCCTCATTCTCCAACTGCAGCTTCCATCGCTTTCCCCTCAACACTTCATAACCTGCTCTCTACCTACACTGGCCACTAGCTGCCATCTCTTTACCTTTATTTTTGCCTACAATGCTTTCACACCTCGGGAGAGAACTGCCTTTCAAACTTCAGCTCAAAACATTGTCATTCCATGCCAACTCTGCCTACCCAACAGGACCCTTCCTGTGCCCCCCACGGGTACCCTGCACAAACGTCCAGTGCTCCAGTGACAGAAGAAGCATTTGCCTTTGCACAGAACTGTGAGCTCCTACGTGTTAGTGAGTCACCCAACAAGGCTAACTAGGCCGAGCACTAATTGAGGCCATTGGGAAACATCAATGAACACGAAACGGTTTGTAGCTGAACAGTTACTTGTATCTCAGGACCCAAAACAGAATGGAGGTGAGACAGCAAAGGCAAAGTCGACAGCTCAAAAGCTGTGATCTTTGAAGGAGAAACCATGACTCCTTTCTCAGAAGAGAAGAGGAAGTTAGGAAGGAGAGCGCCAACAGACTCAGCTTCTCTATCACCTGACAGCTGCAGAGCCTGCTGCCTCAGCTCATCTGCAAAGCTGAGCCACATCACAGGAAGACCTCCTCAAGACTGACCCCAATCCTCTCAATTCACAGGTGAGAAAAAGAGAGATTCTAAGTGACATCCAGCCACTGGTAGCATCAGGACCAGCAACCAGTAACCCCATTCTCTCATTCCGTGCTTTCTCTGCCGCTAAATAATACACTCCTTATCCCACACAACATATATCACTTCCTCATGAGGAAATAAAACAAGGCTTATCAAGTTTTGGAATCCTAAAGCTATTTTTATTGATATATAATTTAAAATTTACTCAATATATAAGGAGATGTACTAATACATAATATATAATGTACTGTATTAACATAGTATGTTGTAATGTATTATGTATATTTTATATTACATACCATATTACTATATATTATCCTATACTACATCTACTATGTTACATATATAATATAATTTATGTGCTTAAAGCTAATATATGTGAGCTAATTTGACACATATAATTTTATACCTTACAAAACACTGGCCCAGAATAAAGGAAGCAGCACTAGTAACCGACTAGCTATATAACCCCTTAATGGGCCTCCCTTTCCTCATCTGAAAACTAGGAAAGTAACACCCACCTCCGGAGTTAGCGAGAAGGAAGGGTTCCAAGATGCAACACAAATAAATAATACAGCTCCAGCCACTGAGACTTCAACAGCCCATTTATCTCGGTTGAATCTCATCAGCTGCACCAGGTCCATATGAAGATACTTCTCTACGTGATGCGTGAAGACAAGGCCTGCATGAGTACTGGTCTGAGTATAAAGTGCCCATTTATCCCTATCTGTAGAATGTGAAGTCAAATGGGCCTTAGAAAGCATCAGTATGAACAAAGCTAGTGGAGGTGATAGAATTCCAGTGGAGCTATTTCAAATCCTGAAAGATGATGCTGTGAAAGTGCTGCACTCAATATGCCAGCAAATTTGGGAAACTCAGCAGTGGCCACAGGACTGGAAAACGTTAGTTTTCATTCCAATCCCAAAGAAAGGTAATGCCAAAGAAAGCTGAAACTAACATACAATTGCACTCATCTCACACACTAGTAAAGTAGTGCTCAAAACTCTCCAAGCCAGGCTTCAGCAATATGTGAACCATGAACTTCCAGATGTTCAAGCAGGTTTTAGAAAAGGCAGAGGAACCAGAGATCAAATTGCCAACATCCACTGGATCATGGAAAAAGTAAGACAGTTCCAGAAAAACATCTATTTCTGCTTTCTTGACTATGCCAAAGCCTTTGATTGTATGGGTCACAATAAATTGTAGAAAATTCTGAAAGACATAGGAATACCAGACCACCTGACCTGCCTCTTGAGAAACCTATATGCAGGTCAGGAAGCAACAGTTAGAACTGGACATGGAACAAGAGACTGGTTCCAAATAGGAAAAGGAGTGCATCAAGGCTGTATACTGTCACCCTGACTATTTAACTTCTGTGCAGAGTACATCATGAGAAGCACTGGGCTGGAAGAAACACAAGCTGGAATCAAGATTGCTGGGAGAAATATTAATCACCTCAGATATGCAGATGACACCACCCTTATGGCAGCAAGTGAAGAGGAACTAAAAAACCTCTTGATGAAAGAAGAGAGTTAAAAAGTTGACTTCAAGTTCAACATTCAGAAAATTAAGATCATGGCATCTGGTCCCATCACTTCATGGGAAATAGATGGGGAAACAATGGAAACAGTGTCAGACTTTATTTTGAGGGGCTCCAAAATCACTGCAGATGGTGACTGCAGCCATGAAATTAAAAGATGCTTACTTCTTGAAAGAAAAGTTGTGACCAACCTAGATAGCATATTGAAAAGCAGAGAGATTACTTTGCCAACAAAGGTCCATTTAGTCAAGGCTATGGTTTTTCTCGTGGTCATGTATGGATGTGAGAGTTGGACTGTGAAGAAGGCTGAGCACCGAAGAATTGATGCTTTTGAACTGTGGTGTTGAAGAAGACTCTTGAGAGTCCCTTGGACTGCAAGGAGATCCAACCAGTCCATTCTAAAGGAGATCAGTCCTGGGTGTTCACTGGAAGGACTGATGCTGAAGCTGAAACTCCGATATTTTGGCCACCTCATGGGAAGAGTTGACTCATTGGAAAAGACTCTGATGCTGGGAGGGATTGGGGCCAGGAGAAGGGGATGACAGAGGATGAGACGGCTGGATGGCATCACCGACTCAATGGACATGAGTTTGAGGTAACTCCGGGAGTTGGTGATGGACAGGGAGGCCTGGTGTGCTGATTCATGGGGTCTCAAAGAGTTGGACACAACTAAGCGATTGAACTGAACTGATGCTCTTTGCATTAAAAGTATAATGTCTCTTTCAACCTAAACATTACTTCTTATTTCACTGTTAACTTTTTATTCATGTGGTTTATCTGGTGCCTCAAAACTTGCTGCTGCTGCTAAGTCACTTCAGTCATGTCCGACTCTGTGCGACCCCATAGATGGCAGCCCATCAGGCTCCCCCGGTCCCTGGGATTCTCCAGGCAAGAACACTGGAGTGGGTTGCCATTTCCTTCTCCAGTGCATGAAAGTGAAAAGTAAAGTGAAGTCGCTCAGTCGTGTCCAACTCACAGTGACCCCAAGGACCGCAGCCTACCAGGCTTCTCCATCCATGGGATTTTCCAGGCAAGAGTACTGGAGTGGGGTGCCATCGCCTTCTCCGCAAAATTCACAGCTTAATGTCAAATTCAATCAACTCAAAGCATTTCCCAATGAGGTCTTTGGTCATACTTCAATAACTTTATAAATATGTCATTCAAAGGTACACAATTCATTTTTTAAGTCGATAAACATGCTGTAAGGTTGCCTTGAGAGTCAACCTCTTTTTCTGCTGTTCTTAGAATTACTCATACATGTTTTCTAAAGGAGCACCCATGGCAGCCTATGGGTGCATCTCTGCTTACTTCAAGTCTGATCTACTGTCTTCCCAGTCTGGTCACAACTATGCTGATGGAAGGCAATAGCCAGGCTATCCTTTGTATTTCAAAGTGACACCCGCTGATGCCTCAGCTTCAGTAATGAGTTCAGGCCTCGCACTCACCTGATCTCTGTTAACTGGGGACTCACTTGCTAAGCAGCTGACAAGGTTTAGAGATGCCAGCCTGTTATACAATCTGCAGCTAGAGAACAACTTTTCTCTGTGATGAAAACTGACCCTAGAAGGGGTCAAATGTAAAATGTAAGCTTCTGCAGGAGCTAGACAACCAGCCTCTGTATAAGCAGCAACTTCTTTAGGAAGCGTTTTTCTTTAAATAAGGTACCTCTTTTAGAAAAGCTTTTTCCTTTTAAATATCCATACTTGTTATACCTGGTTTCCAGACATCTCTGGAATCTCCATCAAGGCAAATACCAAGTGCAATTTACAGAAACTATTTGTGGCAAAGAAGAGTGACATAAACCCCTCAACCACCCACCCACATTAATGCTAGAAGTATGCCCTGAGGTCCATGGATTCACAGGTCTATGGATTAATTCCTCAATTGTACGCAAAATTTTCTGCTTATTGCATTATTATGGGCAGAGTCCCAAGCCTATACACGTACGGTAGTCTGTGAACTGAAAGTTAAGAACCCCTGTTCCACTATCAGGGCTTCCCTGGTGGCTCAGATGGTAAAGAATCTGCCAGCAGTGCAGGAGCCCCGGGTTCTACAATTAGTGAGAACCAAAAGAATGGGGTCTGCCAACAGTTGAATTCAGCTCACTGACTTATCTGCCCTATTCTCTACTGCTCCTAAAGACACAGTTAAGTAAACAAGGCTTGCCAAGTCACGGTCCATACTACTCCCCACACCAACACGTGCCTCATAGAAGAGGAAAAGATGTGGGTCATCTTCCATAGTCTTCCCACTCATCTCTTCCCACCCACCTTCACTGGTCTTATCTAAAATCAGGACACACCACTCATCAACCCAGAATCTAGTATCTTCTCAGAAACAAGAGACTGAGACAGACAAAGATCAAGTCTTTGTACTTCCAACAAACAGAGTAAAAAGGGAGAACTCCCTTTACATTGCCCCTCTCTAAGACGTCAAGATAGGTACCACATGAGACAGAAGTGAATCCGACCCACAGCTCCGTAATAGTTTTTCTCAACTTCTTCCAGGTGCTTCTTGTCAAACTGATTCAAAGACGCAAACTCATTTTTCTCACTTGGTCCTCTTTCCATGCAGCACAGATCATTTTCTTTTCAACTACCACTTCAAGACTTCAAAAACTGCCACTACTATTTGAAGGAAATTACTCCTAAATACTTACTTAAGGGGGAATATATTCCATACTACAAATACATATATGTAAAATGTAACTTCAGCTCATGTCTGTAGTTCACCACTCATATCCTTTCCTTTGTTACCAGTGGAAATCATGAACTTCTCCTCTCTGTATAAAATCCTAGAAAGCTCAGTATGGTAATATATATACCCAAGAGATTCACGAAACCTAAAGTGGAAAGGAGCCAATCATTTACCCGATAACATTCCTCAGCACTCCCAGTGACAGATGGGACTTGCAGACTCTGTTAACAGACCCTCTCCAGGATCCTTAACCACTTCCCACATGAAGTAATCTCTTCTTGTAGGGGCTCTTGACTGCTAAGACCTCCCAAAGCATGAGCTGTGTTCCACGTTAGCACCCCTGCTACTGCAACTGGCTCCTGTGAATTTCAGCTTGCAACTTCAAGGCAAGTTGCAGAGATTAGTTTATGCCTGGGAAGCATGATAAATATTACTCTGAAAATGATACTTATTGAAGTTGACATTTGCTCTGGAAGAGTTCACTCACAGCTTTGATGTTTCAGATAAACTTGTGCAAGATTCAGTGGAAGGCACACTTTCCAAGCAGGCTCAGCAGGTGCTCAGAAAAATCCTATTAAGCACATGCAATATGAGTAATCAAAATGCTTGGTCTTTCGATCACAAGATATTTAGTTTAGATTTGGAAAGGAGGGCAAGGCAAAAGGGTGGCCTTTCATCCAATCCATGAGTTCAGATTCAAAGCTGCAGTCAGGTATAAGAATACAGGTTATTTTATGGAAAGGGGGGAGGGGGAGTTGCTGACTGGTGAGAATTAAGGGAAAGAGCCTACAAATACCATGAAAATAACACATGGTGGGTGACAAGACACTTCAAACTTAACATTTTAGGTAGATCCTTTAATCGCCAGCTGATGAGGACCTCAGCAAGAAAAATCTGGAAAAACATGATCTATTAATAAATGCAGCCTTAGTTACAAGTCTTATGTCTGCTTACTCAATATGACTCCTCGTACATTAAGATAAATGAAGATGACATTACTATCCTTATCAGTGGAACACACAATTGGTTTCCCAGAGCGACTGAGTCTGCTGCACTGCTGGCACACTCTTATTTTTATTTTAAAAATTTAAATTTTATTGTTATGAAAAAGGGTAACTACAGGTGATATGGTCACAGTGGTCCACAAGAAAATGCTCTAAACATAGAAGCAGTGGGTGTGGAAAAGTGGTGTGCATCAGAGTAAGGGAAAAGTATCAAAGAAACAGAAGCTATTCTCTTAGTGAGAAACTAACAAAAGGTGTCTAAAGTGGGCAAGATTCGGTAAAGCCCAAAACCACTGGAGAGAAACACATGTAGTAATTACAGTGTTTAGGGGAACACACTTTTTTTTAATTTCTACTGGAGAGCAGGTGATTTACTATGCTGTGTTAGTTTCTGCCATACAGCACAGTGAATCAGAGATATATATATACATATAGCCACTCTTGTTTTTCTCTTAGATTCTTTTCCAGTACAGGCCATTACAGAATATTAAGTACAGTTCCCCGTGTTATACAATAGGTTCTTATTATTTATTTTACATAAAGTAGTGTGTATATGTGGCAAACTCTGATTTCAATGAGTAAAAGCATGAATGTTGGTCAACTGGGAAAATCTGGATCGTTTTCTGCAGCCAAGCTGAACTAACCTATCTGCAATTCAATATTGAAGTTTAGGCCTCATGAGCACCATGTTTCAATCAACTGAGCTAAAACAGTGGTTCTCTCATGGGAAATAAGTGCTGCAAGCTAAAAAAAAAAAGAAAAAATATATATATAATTTTAAAAACATCTAGAAAACACCCAGACAAAAAAAATCACACAGGCAATTAGTTGAAGAACCCAGGAGTCCCTTCCCCAGTGCATATCCCTTTAGGTACACCTGTGGGAACACAATATGCTCTTATTTTTTATCTATTGATTATTATTCAGTTCATGTAAGGTTACACATCCATCTCCTTGCCCAGCTCCAAAAACAGTTATTACTCACGTGAGTAGTTGCTGCTACTGCTGCTAAGTCACTTTAGTCGTGTCCGACTCTGTGTGACCCCAGAGACGGCAGCCCACCAGGATCCCCCGTCCCTGGGATTCTCCAGGCAAGAACACTGGAGTGGGTTGCCATTTCCTTCTCCAGTGCATGAAAGTGAAAGGTGAAAGTGAAGTCACTCAGTCGGTCCGACTCTTCGCGACCCAATGGACTGCAGCCCACCAGGCTCCTCTGCCCGTAGGATTTTCCAGGCAAGAGTACTGGCGTGGGGTGCCACTGCCTTCTCCTCATGTGAGTAGTGAACACCCTCAAAGTACCAGGCCCTGCCAGATGCTTACATGCATGCTTAGCCATTCAGTCATGTCCGACTCTTTGTGACCCCATGGACTGTAGCCTGCCAGGTTCCTCTGTCCATGGGGTTCTCCAGCCAAGAATACTAGAGTGGGTTACCATCCTCCTCTCCAGAGGATCTTACAACCCAGGGGTTGAACCCGGGTCTCCCATTTGAGCCACCAGGGATGCTCACATACATCACATCAAATTCTCAAAAGCAGTGTCTGAATACATAAGTATTACAAGTATGCTGCACACAGCTAATGAGAAGCACAGCTGGCACCACACTAAGGTTTGCCTGGTTCCAAAGCACATGCTCTTACCAGTGTAGACTTTCAAAGAGTTTCAGAACATGAGATGTAGAAGGAACCCTATCATTTTAATAACAGCTACCTTTTATTAAAAATCTACAGTGTGCTTTAAATACTTCATCTTCTTACCACAATCAAAAGATGATACTCCCCTTTGGGGATACAGGAATATAATCAGGGAAGTGACCTGTCCAAGAATGCAAACTAGAAAATGCCTAATTAACTTAACTGAGGTCTGTTTAACAATTAACTGTTGTTCTTTTGACCATGACCTCAAAGAAATCAAAATGATACCTAAGTACTCAACAATTCAACAGCAAACTATTTTTAGGGGAAAGTGCAGGAGGCTGAGCATGGCTACAAGAAACTCACAGTGCCACTAGACACACACAGTTTCAGAATTAGAAGAGATGAGAGGTTACAGGTGCACTCAAACCCCACCACTTTGCAGGTGAGAAAACTGAAGCTCAGAGATGGAAAATCATCCTTGAAAAAGAATTTGAAGCAACAGGGAGAACACGGCAAGGGCAATACAGGTGAAGGGTATAAACTGAAGAAAAGCAAAGCACAGAGGTCACAGCGAGCGTGATACGTGCTTGAATTACAACACATGTACTCCATGAGAAAGAAAAAGTAAATAAAAGAATATTTCCAGCAAACTGAATGGCCAAAGGACATAGCTTCTTTTCCTATAAAGTTTTTTTAAAGGGGCTGTAAGAAAATCTCTCCATTTAATATAACCTCAACTTTCTTCATAATTAACATTGTCTAATAACTTTGTCTAATACTTGACGGGAATCTTTGTGCTGTAGCCCAATTCTCTTTTAATTTTGTTTGCTGCCATCGCTGTGCCTGTACTAAAGCATGAGAACATGAATTTACACATTTTTCTAGCCAACTGCCTTCTCAACCCAAACTTACTTTTCTTCTTCTTACTTTTCTTTTTCACCCTCTGGTGTGTAACACTCAAAGCCTCTGAAGGCAAAATTAATCAAGTCTCCGCATAAAACTCAGAGCCTACAGAAATTTTTATTTTAAAGAGTACCAACTAAACCTCAACAATGCAAAGCATGCTGCCTCAGACATCTTATTACAAAATGCAGTACCACCATCCCTTAATGCAAGGAAATGCTGGCCACAGACCAGAAGTTGAGCTCAACAATCTGTTTTCATAAAGTAAACCTTAACAAATTCTTCAAGGTAACAGTTGCAAAGTAAAAAGGCTTTTCAACATTTCAAATATTTAAGAAGTTTTAATTTCTCACAATCAATGCTAAAAAGAATTTACACATTTATATATGCTGGTTGTGTAGTACACAGGAAGGAAAACAGAATACAACTTTCTGGGGTCAAACTGCTTTATCTACTAGGTTCAGTCATCATACTTCAAAAACCTGAGGCTGCTAATTCAGGTGCCATGGAGGGTCTGTTGATGAAGTGAGTGCTGGTATACTGACACCCTAAAGAAAAATCAAGCTTTCAGTTTATGTATGAAGCATGAGCAGGGGCATTTAAAATTTTTCTCCAACCTCTCCGTCAAAACAAACTGTACTGCTCCTAGTGATATGAAAACTTACAAACCTATCTCAAGTCCTATGAGGCCGCCAGACGTTAGTCTACAAGCCTCTGTGCCTAGTCAAAAATTTGGGCACAACAGGCCACAAGAGGAGGAGTCTGGGAAAGACAAGATGTCAAGCTAAAGTGAAGAAGGAGAAGGCAGAAGTCACCTGAAGCATGGCAGAAAAGTCTAAAGGTGTGGGTGAGTGGTGTTGGGGGAATGGGGGCTTGTCAGTAGAAGAGTACTCAACAACAGAGAGTACATAAAGAGTTCCTTAAAACGCCAAGTTCATCTTGACAGAAGTCATGTGAGCAGGGCAAAAGCGGTTTGAATTCTGAATCCAGGAGAAGACAAGCCCATTTCACAGGTGTGTAGTGAGGCAGGGATTTCAAATAAGGTCACAGGACTACTAAGCAATACAGTCTAAACTGGTCTTTGAGCCCTTAGAAGGTCTAAATCAACCTGGCATCCCCCAGTCGCCCCAGCACAGTGCTCAGCACTTAGCACACAGCAGGAAATATCTCTGAATAGATGTCCCAAGTCTTGAGAAACTTCAACCTTCTTTGCAAGGAACTCAACTTTGGGCCGAACAACACTTTGGCGGCAGAAGTGGGGCAAAGCAGGCCGAGGAAAACCTGGAAAGGCAAGAGATACGGGGTTCGAGTCGGAATGCTGGCCCTCCGCCCGCCCACTGTCACTCACCCGGATGCCCTTCACCACGGTGATGTTCTCATTCTCGTCCGCCTCGAAGGTGACCCGGCGAGTGCTGGCCGTCCCTCCCATGGCTTCGGCCACTGACCCCGCCGAGACCTAGCACGGACTCACAGGCACCACAAGTCCCACAGACACACACGTGCGTGGACGGGCCCGGACTCCTGACTTGCACAGCAGGAGCAAGGCCACGACCCCAAAAGGCAAGGAGAAGGCGCCGGTCCTGAGCTCCCGCCTCCTCCGGTCACGTGACACAACAATACTTGACTCCAATTGGTCAAAGATACGAACTGCCCGCCTCTTCAAAGCAAGGGCTCTCGGATTGGTTAGCGCAGACCCGGATGCTATGACAACAGGTGGTATCTGACAAGGTTTCCGGAGGCCCTGGGTATAGTGGGAATTGTATTCTCGATCTGGCGCGATGGGTGCTGGAACTTTTCTCGCCTTCATATTTTGAGTTCCAGAGGAGTATGGCCTTCTGGGAGTTGTAGTCTTGGGGGCAGAAAAGGCGTGTAACTAGGGAAACTATCCAGGAAGTTCTTGCATCTAACAAAGCACGTTTTAAGGATAGTATTCTATCCTTAGAGATACCCTTAAAGTTTAGGCTACCAAGTTAAAAGATACAATCTCTTTCGTAAGGGAACTCACGGTTTAATGAGGGAGTTGCACTCTCCTAATGGAGCCGTTCCTATTTTCCTATACACAAAATATATGAGGAAAAAATGTTCTGGGCAGAAAAGCGTGTAACTAGGGAAACTATCCAGGAAGTTCTTGCATCTAACAAAGCACGTTTTAAGGATAGTATTCTATCCTTAGAGATACCCTTAAAGTTTAGGCTACCAAGTTAAAAGATACAATCTCTTTCGTAAGGGAACTCACGGTTTAATGAGGGAGTTGCACTCTCCTAATGGAGCCGTTCCTATTTTCCTATACACAAAATATATGAGGAAAAAATGTTCTTTATTTTAGTCTTAACCAGTCAAAGCAAAACAAAGCACACCACTGCATTTGGCCTACGGCTTTATTTTGTAAACTAGTTTTTATTTCTTTTTTATGAAAAGTAAAATTTTAAATATTATGGTTACCAAAGCTGCAGATAAGAAAACAGAGAAAATTATTTGCATCAAACATGCAGAGCGTTCACTTTTGTCTCCTTCCACTTCAGTTACATAAGCTAGTTATACCATAATAGGCTCAGGCAGATAAAAGTGATTGTCAAACATAGTATTAATATGAATTAGTGCAGTAATTAAAACTATCTGACAAAGTTGAGTTTTCCTTTGGAAAGTTTCTAAATCAGTATTTCACCTCTACAGGACACATAAATAATGTTTATGTTACCTAAATACATATTTAAAATTTATTTTTTGCAAATATTCTATGACGTATATAAGTTTACCCATATGACCTTAGTCTTATAGAGGTGTATGTATTCTCTTTAGAAATTAGGTTAGTGATGATACTCTTCAGGTAGTCTCTTTCAACATTAAAGGCAACCAGTCACAACATAGCATGACATCCATGACATCCTCTTCTTTCAAGTTCGGTTCAGATCAGTCACTCAGTCATGTCAGACTCTTTGTGACCCCATGGACTGCAGCACATCAGGCATCTCTGTCCATCACTATCTCCCTGAGTTTCCTCAAAGTCATGTCCATTGAGTTGGTGATGCCATCCAACCATCTCACCCTCTGTCGTAGCCATCTCCTCCCACCTTCAATCTTTCCCAGCATCAGGGTCTTTTGCATCAGGTGGCCAAAGTATCGGCGCTTCAGCTTCAATGTCAGTCCTTCCAATAAATACTCAGGACTGATCTCCTTTAGGATTTGATCTTCTTGCAGTCCAAGGGACTCTCAAGAGTCTTCTCCAACACCACAATTCAAAAGCATCAATTCTTCAGCGCTCAGCTTTCTTTAAGGTCCAACTCCCATATCCATACATGCTGCTGCTGCTGCTAAGTCACTTCAGTTGTGTCTGACTCTGTGCAACCCCATAGATGGCAGCCCACCAGGTTCCCCCATCCCTGGGATTCTCCAGGCAAGAACACTGGAGTGGGTTGCCATTTCCTTCTCCAAACCATACATGACTACTGGAAAAATCATAGCTTGTTTCAAAGGTACACATAAAAATGCAATAATATTTTTGAGCTTCAATTATGTGCTGATTTATTGCAATAAAGTCTTAGGGCAGACACTGTGTCTTTTTCATCTCTATATCCCTGGTCAGCAGCAGGGCACTGACTTGATGACATGTCATCATTTTATTCAACAGTACACCTATCCAAATTATACTATGCTACTTTGCAGTTTCCAAACTCCATGTTATTTCCTATATGTTTGCAAGTTCTATAATATGTTTCCACTTTCTTTCTACAGAGAACTAAAAATCCAAGGAAGCATGCTTTTCATTTCTTCGACCTCGCCCCCCTCCACAAATGCACTCTCCTCATTTTTTACCCCAAAATGTACCAGGCATTGAAGGTTCTACATAAAACAGATGTGCAATAAATTCTTACTGAAATAACTAATTACAAACAAAGGGTTTCCTGGAGGATGTAAAGAGGCCAAGGAAAACTAGTTATCTTGAATATATTTATCTCTTTAAAATGTTAAATGCGGGGAATTCTCTACTGGTCCAGTGGTTAGAATGCAGCACTTTCACAGTCAGGGCCCAGGTTAGATCCCTGCTCAGAGAACTAAGATCCTGCAAGCCTCAGGGCATGGCCAAAAGAAGTAAAGAATATTTTAATAAGTAGTCTTATAAGGCAATCTAAAAACACTGTAGATAAACAACACAGCATTTTAAATTGTAGTGGATTTTGAAAGTCTTCATCACAAGGGAAAAACCTTAACTAGACTTCCCTGTGCTGATCATTTCACGGTATAAGCAAATACTGAAGCATTACATTATATCCCTGAAAATAATACAATGGTGTACGTCAGTTATACCTCAATTTTAATTAATTAAAATTCTAGAATTAATAATCCATTCCAATCAACATCACAAAGAAATCCTCCGAATTAAATATATATATATATATATATATATATATATATATATATATGCATCTTGGGGCTTCCCTAGTGGTTCAAACAGTTAAAGAGTCTGCCTGCAGTACAGGACACCTGGGTTCAATCCCTGTGTCGGGAAGATTCCCTGGAGAAGGAAATGGCAACTCACTCCAGTATTCTGTCTGGAAAATACCACAGACAGAGAAGCCTGTCAGGCTACAGGGGTCACAAGAGTCAGACACGACTAAGCAACTTCACTTTTCACTTTCTTTATATGCATCTTATCTTGCAACAATACCTACTATAACAATAGTATTCTGTCTGTATCAATTTCAAAGTCAGGCCATGCATAGAGTCCCTTAAAGAAAATTTCTCCAGCTACACAGACGCTGTGGTCTGCCTTTCTCTCTGGTTATATCTTATTAGTGACCAGCTAACCCAAAGGCTGGATCATGGAAAAAGCAAGACAGTTCCAGAAAAACATCTATTTCTGCTTTATTGACTATGCCTAAGCCTTTGACTGTGTGGATCACAATAAACTGTGGAAAATTCTGAAAGAGATGGGAATACCAGACTACCTGACCTGCCTCTTGAGAAATCTATATGCAGGTCAGGAAGCAACAGTTAGAACTGGATATGGAACAACAGACTGGTTCCAAATAAGAAAAGGAGTACATCAAGGCTGTATATTGTCACCCTGTTTATTTAACTTCTGTGCAGAGTACATCATGATAAACACTGGGCTGGAAGAAACACAAGCTGGAATCAAGATTGAGAATTGCCTTGTTCGCTGGAGAAATATCAATAACCTCAGATATGCAGATGAGACCACCCTTATGGCAGAAAGTGAAGAGGAACTAAAAAGCCTCTTGATAAAAGTGAAAGAGGGGAGTGAAAAAGTTGGCTTAAAGCTCAACATTCAGAAAACGAAGATGGCATCCGGTCCCATCATTTCATGGGAAATAGATGGGGAAACAGGGGAAACAGTGTCAGACTTTATTTTTGGGGGGCTCCAAAATCACTGCAGATGGTGATTGCAGCCATGAAAATAAAAGACACTTACTCCTTGGAAGGAAATTATGACCAACCTAGACAGTAGAGAAATTATGACCAACCTAGCAGAGACATTACTTTGCCAACAAAGGTCCGTCTAGTCAAGGCTATGGTTTTTCCAGTGGTCATGTATGGATGTGAGAGTTGGACTGTGAAGAAGGCTGAGCGCCAAAGAACTGATGCTTTTGAACTGTGGCGTTGGAGAAGACTCTTGAGAGTCTCTTGGACTGCAAGGAGAGTCAACCAGTCCTTTCTGAAGGAGACCAGTCCTGGGATTTCTTTGGAAGAAATGATACTAAAGCTGAAACTCCAGTACTTTGGCCACCTCATATGAAGAGTTGACTCACTGGAAAAGACCCTGATGCTGGGAGGGATTGGGGGCAGGAGGAGAAGGGGATGACAAAGCACAAGATGGCTGGATGGCATCACCAACTCGATGGATATGTATCTGAGTGAACTCTGGGAGTTGGTGATGGACAGGGTGTGACAAGGAAGAACATTATATGAGAGGAAGACACCCTGAAGAAGGGAATGGCAACCCACTCCTGTAGTCTTACCTGGAGAATCCCATGGACAGAGGAGCCTGGCAGGCTATAATCCATAGTGTCACAAAGAGTTGGACCTGACTGAAGTGACTCAGTATGCATGCATGCACACAATATAACAATTATAAACATTTATGCACTTCCAGTCAAGAAAGCTGAGCACCGAAGAACTGATGCTTTTGAACTGTGGTGTTGGAGAAGACTCTTGAGAGTCTCTTGGACTGCAAGGAGAGTCAACCAGTCCTTTCTGAAGGAGACCAGTCCTGGGATTTCTTTGGAAGAAATGATACTAAAGCTGAAACTCCAGTACTTTGGCCACCTCATATGAAGAGTTGACTCACTGGAAAAGACCCTGATGCTGGGAGGGATTGGGGGCAGGAGGAGAAGGGGATGACAAAGCACAAGATGGCTGGATGGCATCACCAACTCGATGGATATGTATCTGAGTGAACTCTGGGAGTTGGTGATGGACAGGGAGGCCTGCCGTGCTGCAGTTCATGGGGCTACAAAGAGTCGGACATGGCTGATCGACTGGACTGAACTGAACTGAACCCAAAGGCAGAATTTATTAGCCAGAGAGTTATGAGCTACAGTGGAAAACTTTGCCCAGGGGAAAATGATAGCTAACATTTGAGGCGATCAGATTCTCTATATCTTTTTTTCATTTTTCCCTTCTATTTAAACTTGAAAATTCAGAGCAAAGAGAAAGATAGCAAAGAAAGAAGGTGTGATACTGAGTTAGAACCATGAGGCTAACTAAAGATAGGTGGAAGCAGAAACTATAGGGAGAATAAAAGGCATCCTTACTGGAAAATAAGTACAACTGTATTTATAGATAAGGATAAATAGAAAAAATTTTTAAATCCACTAAAATCCATTGAAATTGATTTTTTTTAAGTTCAGCAAGCTTATATAGGAAAGAGGGTCAACATACAAGAATCAATTATACTTCTATGCACCAGCAATTAACAGTCAAAATTAAATTAAGAAAACAATTTCATTTATAATAGCATAAAAAAATCAAATGTTCATTAACTAATGACTGGGCAAATAAAATGTACACACAGACAATGGAATATTATACAGCAAAAAAAAGAAATGAAGTAGTGGCATATGCTACAGTCTACAAGAGCCTCAAAAACATTATTTCAAGTGAAAGAACAAACACAAAAGACCACAAGCTGTATATGTGTTAGTCACTCAGTCATGTCCAACTCTTAGCAACACCATGGACTGTAGCCCACCAAGCTCCTCTGTCTATGGAATTCTCCAGGCAAGAATACTGGAGTGGGTTGTCATTTCCTTCTCCCAGGCAATCTTCCCAATCCAGGGATTGAACCCAGGTCTCCCGCATTGCAGGCAGATTCTTTACCCTCTTTACCAGGGAAGCCTCTAACATACATATTATATGATTCTCAATTCAGTTCAGTTCAGTCACTCAGTCGTGTCCGACTCTTTGTGACCCCATGGATGCCAGGCCTTCCTGTCCATCACCAACTCCTGGAGTCTACTCAAACTCATGCCCATTGAGTCGGTGATACCACTAGGCTAACTAAAGATAGGTGGAAGCAGAAACTATAGGGAGAATAAAAGGCATCCTTACTGGAAAATAAGTACAACTGTATTTATAGATAAGGATAAATAGAAAAAATTTTTAAATCCACTAAAATCCATTGAAATTGATTTTTTTTAAGTTCAGCAAGCTTATATAGGAAAGAGGGTCAACATACAAGAATCAATTATACTTCTATGCACCAGCAATTAACAGTCAAAATTAAATTAAGAAAACAATTTCATTTATAATAGCATAAAAAAATCAAATGTTCATTAACTAATGACTGGGCAAATAAAATGTACACACAGACAATGGAATATTATACAGCAAAAAAAAGAAATGAAGTAGTGGCATATGCTACAGTCTACAAGAGCCTCAAAAACATTATTTCAAGTGAAAGAACAAACACAAAAGACCACATACTGTATATGTGTTAGTCACTCAGTCATGTCCAACTCTTAGCAACACCATGGACTGTAGCCCACCAAGCTCCTCTGTCTATGGAATTCTCCAGGCAAGAATACTGGAGTGGGTTGTCATTTCCTTCTCCCAGGCAATCTTCCCAATCCAGGGATTGAACCCAGGTCTCCCGCATTGCAGGCAGATTCTTTACCCTCTTTACCAGGGAAGCCTCTAACATACATATTATATGATTCTCAATTCAGTTCAGTTCAGTCACTCAGTCGTGTCCGACTCTTTGTGACCCCATGGATGCCAGGCCTTCCTGTCCATCACCAACTCCTGGAGTCTACTCAAACTCATGCCCATTGAGTCGGTGATACCACCCAACCATCTCATCCTCTGTTGTCCCCTTCTCCTGCCTTCAGTCTTTCCCAGCATCAGGGTCTTTTCCAGTGAGTCAGTTCTTCACATCAGGTGACCAAAGTATTGGAGTTTCAGCTTCAACATCAGTCCTTCCAATGAATATTCAGGACTGATTTCCTTTAGGAGGGACTGACTGGATCTCCTTGCAGTCCAAAGGACTCTCAAGAGTCTTCTCCAACACCACAGTTCAAAAGGATGGGTTCTTTCGTGCTCAGCTTTCTTTAGAGTCCAACTCTCACATCCATACATGACTACTGGAAAAAACCATAGCCTTGACTAGACAGATCTTTGTTGGCAAAGTAATGTTTCTGCTTTTGAATATGCTGTCTAGGTTGGTCACAACTTTTCTTCCAAGGAGTAAGCGTCTTTTAATTTCATGGCTGTAGTTCCCATCTGCAGTGATTTTGGAGCCCAAAAAATAAAGTCTGCCACTGTTGCCACTGTTTCTCCATCTACTTGCCATGAAGTGATGGAACCAGATGTTATGATCTTAGTTTTCTGAATGTTGAGCTTTAAGCCAACTTTTTCACTCTCCTCTTTCACTTTCATCAAGAAGCTCTTTAGTTCTTCACTTTCTGCCATAAGGGTGGTGTCATCTGCATATCTGAGGTTGTATGATTCTATTTAAATGAAATGTACAGAATAGACAAATCTATTAAAAATGAAATAGATTAGACTTGTCAGAGAAGTGACTCCTGGTTGGTGCAAAGTTTCTTTTTTGAAAGTAATAAAAATATTCTTTAATCAGATTTTAGTGATCCTTGTACAAATTCATAAATATACTAACATTCACTGAACTGTACACTTAAAGTGGATGATCATTAAAATATGTGAATTATATATCAATAAAGCTGTTAAAGAATATAAGCTACTCAAATGTGACAGAAGGGACTTTCCTAGTGATCCAGTGATTAAGACTATGCCCTTCCACTGCAGAGGGCATGATTCAAGTCCTGGGTGGGGAACTAAGATCCTGCAGGTTGCATGCACTGCCAGAAAGAAACAAAAAAAAAAGACTTAGCTTAGTGTCCTATGAGTAACAGAGTACTATAGTAAAGACCCACAAGTCCAGAAGCTTCTAGGATTACCTGGGGTTCAGAAAAGCCTTTCAACTGCAGTTTTTGTAATGACTGGATCAATCAAAGCTCCCAGTCTTCCTCAGGCCCAGCTATTCCTAGTGTCTTAGGTTCTGGGGTATTTTACCAAGGAACATTCCTAATCACATGAGGCCTGCTCGAATATCTACAATAATATAATGTAATATTTCCTTCAGTCTCAGGCCATGAAACCAGCACTCTAAGTAAAAACATGGGATATTCACAGGTTATTTGGATGCTGAGTGGAGAACTGAGCAGTAATGTAGTTCTTGACCAACCTTAGCTTGACCATCAAGCCATATAGCCTTCATCCTGAGCGATTTCTTACTTTCCCACAATGTCGAACCTTTAGAATTAATGTTGCAAACTAACAAACAGAACAATAAATAAATCTACTGTCAAAATTTCAGTCATCCTTAATGTCCCCCGTCCCCTGAAAAAAATTCACCTAGAGGGAGAGGGTCAGATGTATGGAGAGAGTAACATGGAGTAACTTAATTCAAGACAGAGTAACTTACAAGACCATATGCAAAACAGAGCCAGTGTGAAATTGCTGTGTGACTCAGGGAACATAAACGAGCTCTGTGACTATGTAGAAGGGAGACAGGAGGGAGCCTTAGGAGATGGGTGATACGTGTGTACCTATGGCTGATTCTTGTTGATGTTTGATGGAAAACCACAAAATTCTGTAAAGCAATTATCCTTCAATTAAAAACTAAATAAAATGGGGAAAAAAAATCCACCTAGGTTTCCAAATCACTCTGAGGTGAGGTGAAGAGGTGAAGTCGCTCAGTTGTGTCCGACTCTTTATATAAATAAATCTACTGTCAAAATTTCAGTCATCCTTAATGTCCCCCATCCCCTGAAAAAAATTCACCTAGAGGGAGAGGGTCAGATGTATGGAGAGAGTAACATGGAGTAACTTAATTCAAGACAGAGTAACTTACAAGACCATATGCAAAACAGAGCCAGTGTGAAATTGCTGTGTGACTCAGGGAACATAAACGAGCTCTGTGACTATGTAGAAGGGAGACAGGAGGGAGCCTTAGGAGATGGGTGATACGTGTGTACCTATGGCTGATTCTTGTTGATGTTTGATGGAAAACCACAAAATTCTGTAAAGCAATTATCCTTCAATTAAAAACTAAATAAAATGGGGAAAAAAAATCCACCTAGGTTTCCAAATCACTCTGAGGTGAGGTGAAGAGGTGAAGTCACTCAGTTGTGTCCGACTCTTTACAACCCTGTGGACTGTAACCTACTAGGCTTCTCTGTCCATGGGATTCTCCAGGCAAGAATACTGGAGTGGATTGCCATTTCCTTCTCCGGGGGAACTTCCCGACCCAGGGATCGAACCCGGGTCTCCCGCATTGGAGGCAGATGCTTTAACCTCTGAGCCACCAGGAACAAAATTCTAGAAGGAAGGAGGTTTGCATTACATACTCTTTTTTTTCAAACCCAACTTTAAAGAAAAAGTTGCAGAAGGTGAAATCCAGGTTGTCCCTCTTCTACCACTTAACTTTGCACATCACTTTACTGTCCTAATGTACTGGTTGGGAGTATAAAGATGAGATGAAATATAGAGAAAGAGATGAATGAAAAGGAAGAGTAAAAACAGAAAGAACATGAACTGACATGATGCACTATCAGAGAGAAAAGGCCTGTCCTGTTTCCCAGCTAGAAAAGATAGTCCATGCATTGTTCATCATAACCCTTGACCAGCTCTTTTGAGTAGCATTTCAGCTACACAGTAGAGCACTCAGATTCTATGACCTGTGCTGAAATAGAATATAATATAACCATCATTTTTTCTGAGCTAAAAATTGACACACATGCTCTATTATTTGTACACTTATAGAGACAATTAAATCAGTCCTTGATATCAGGATCATCCTGGAAAATCTAGGACATAGAGTTGCCATAGCTATAGCAAACCAATTAAAATCCCTGAAAAGGGCTTCTTATGTAGCACAATCAATATAAGGACATTCTGAAAATATGGACCAACTTACCCAACAAGACATAAGAAGACATCAGCCTTAAAGCTTTCACCACCAAACGCTGAATGTAGAATCACATAAGAACAGTGAAACCCTAAAATAATAGTTCTCAGTATGTATACGGGGAGAGGAGGGGCTTTAATGTGCTTATGCAACATATACTGAACACAAGAATTTGGGGCAGCACACTTGAAGATTTCCTGAAATAGCAGGAAACAAGTCAGCGGTAATGACAAGGCATTCACAAATACAGTATAATATCATTTCTCTTTGAAAGTATCCACAGTAAGGACTCAGATCACATGTTCTCCATTTCGTATCCCATCACTGTTGAAGAAAAACTGATTCTTACACTACCCGTGCATCTAGTGAAATCATGAATCTTAATAGTACCTTTTGCTATTAATTTCTTGTTTGCAATATTAAATATGCTGTTCTACACTGTGTCATAGGCTCCAGTGAGCAATCTGCTTAACAGACATACACATAGTTAAAATAAATTCTACACATGGGCTATAACTTGGCAAAGTGTGCCAAGATTTCCTGGTATCTCTGGCACAGAGATTATTCCAGAGTATAGTCTCAACAAATTTATAGCCGGTTTCTAAAAGACCATTCTCTAACACACACACCTATTTTTTTTTTCATTTTTGTGTTTTTTCTCTTCATCCTACATTCATCAGGATATACTGACTGAAATAATGAGGATTGGTATCTGGGCATGAAGGAGGAATGCTAGTGAGTGGGGAAGGGTCTGCCCAGGGAATAAGAGACCAGCCCACCCTAGCTCCTGTCTTGTCTGCTCTCAAGCCCAGCAAGGATCCCAGGTTCCTTTGATTTCCTTTGTGCTGGATTTAGAGTAATCATCTCTGACAAACAGAGTCCAAGTCAGAAAAGGCTCATTTCTCATCTCTAATCCTTAAACAGGTACAAACATACCATCTGTCATCTCTCCTGAATGGTTCCTCTGGCCTTGATGAATTCTCAGACCATTTTTATTTGAGAGCCCAGGGACATTCTCCTAACCCTTTAACAATATCTGCCTGTCATGGATCTTGAGAGATTTCTGAAATGCAGGCTGTTAGCCTCTTTACTTCTGAATAACAAATGCTTAAAGCACATCAAGGTTACATGAGCACTTCTGCTGTGATGTTGGGTTGGCAGAGACATGCCTGTTTATTGATGCTGATGCTGTAGAAATGCCCCTAAGTAAATATTCCATAAAGTGGTCCTCACCTGCAAGTGTTGTCCTGTTTCCTTCCACCTTTGCCCCAGCTCAGACAGAAGCCCAAGGAGGGCAATTTGTGAGCATCTTAACTTCACTAAAACTCTATTCTACTCACATCTTCCAAAGCACAGGATATCTCACCCCTCAGTCTGGAACAAGAGTACAGACAGTGTGATTCTTTTATTGGGAATCACAGGATTTTCAAGTGGAAGTGACCTCAAAAACCATTTAATCATGGTTGCCACAGTTCCAGCAGCCACTGCAATATCTCCTATTGGGCATCAGAACTTGGCACTTTATGCCCTTGAGGGCAATTTCTCATGAGGGAGAGCAAGAGCTGGTGGCAAAGTACTAGATTGAATGACCAGAAATCTGGAATATTCTCAGTCTCTGCCTTTTTCCTCTCATTATACATTGATTCCTTTAAAAAAATATTTTACCTTATTACTTTGCTTTAGTTAATATATTTAAAATATCTAGCACAGACAGCATCTGGCATTGACTGGGGGCTCAATAAATGGTGGTTTTGTATTATTCTGTTAGTGTTAAATTTATTTTGCTTGATTTAAAATATCTTATTAACTATATTTCCAAGTCCTAAATATTATATTTCATTGCATGTTTTAGATAAATTCCTTAGATTGATTTTATTTTGAAATTCTTAATTTTAAACTATCTTATTTTACTTAATCTTTCTTAAGTAACTTATTAAAAATTATGTATTCATTGTAGCAAGTGTAGATAAACATAGGGTTAGAAGTTTAAATCATAAATACCCATAAACAGCTACTACACATAAATAACAACTGCTAATGTATTAAGTATTACTCCTTGGAAGAAAAGTTATGATCAACCTAGATAGTATATTCAAAAGCAGAGACATTACTTTGTCAACTAAGGTCCATCTAGTCAAGGCTATGGTTTTTCCTGTGGTCATGTATGGATGTGAGAGTTGAACTGTGAAGAAGGCTGAGTGATGAAGAATTGATGCTTCTGAACTGTGGTGTTGGAGAAGACTCTTGAGAGTCCCTTGGACTGCAAGGAGATCCAACCAGTCCATTCTGAAGGAGATCAACCCTGGGATTTCTTTGGAAGGAATGATGCTGAAGCTGAAACTCCAGTACTTTGGCCTCCTCATGAGAAGAGTTGACTCATTGGCAAAGACTCTGATACTGGGAGGGCTTGGGAGCAGTAGGGGAAGGGGGCAACCGAGGATGAGATGGCTGGATGGCATCACAGACTCGATGGACGTGAGTCTGAGTGAACTCTGAGAGATGGTAATGAACAGGGAGCCCTGGCGTGCTGTGATTCATGGGGTCGCAAAGAGTTGGACACGACTGAGCAACTGAACTGAACTGAGCTGAACTGAATGTATTAAAAATATACACATAATTTTTACTCCAAAATTGATGTGGTTATATAGAATATATTGTTCTTTAGCCTGCTAGGAATTTTGCTTAATATATTGTGACTCTCTTTTCCTTGTTTTTAATTTTTTTAATGATTGTATTGTATTCCTTTGTATAATAAGCTAATTTATCAAATCTCCTAGAACTGGACATCAAGGAGTTCTTTTCCTAACTTTTAAAGCACTATTAACAATGCTTTAATGAGGATCCTTGTAGCAACTTGTTGCACACATCTATGGTTATCTCCTAGGATAAAATCCTAACCATGAAATTAGTGGGCAAGAGCATGTACCCTGATCAGGGAACTAAGATTCTACATGCCACATGGCATTGCCAAATAATTAATTAATTATAGAAAGCAAATACTATAGGATTCCACTTTTTATGAGGTACACAGAATGGTGAAATTCATAGAGACAGAAAGTAGAATGGTGGTTACCAGGGGCTGAGGGGAGGTAAAATGGGAACTATTGATTCATGGGTTTAAAGCTTAGTTTTTCAGGATGAAATGAATTCTGGAGAAGGATGGTGAAGACGACTGCACAGAATATGAATGGACTCAATTAAAACCACTGAACCATATACTTAAAAATGGCTAAAGTGTATCTTATACATATCTTGTTTAGTCACTCAGTCATGTCCAGCTCTTTTTGTGACCCCATGGAGCCCACCAGGCTCCTCGGTCCATGGGGTTTCCTAGGCAAGAATACTAAAGTGAGTTGCCATTTCCTCCTCCAGGAGGTCTTCCCAACCCAGGGATCGAACCTGCATCTCTTGCATTGGCAGGGAGATTCTTTACCACTAGTGCCACCTGGGGAGCCCATATTTCATTTATAACTGTTGTAAAGTATTGGCTATTCTCTGCATTGTACAATATATCCTTGCAGCTTATTTTATACCTAGTTTGTACCTCTTAGTCCCACCCCTGTATTGCCCCTCTTCCTGTCTCTAGCTTGTTCTCTACGGCTGTGAGTCTGCTTCTTTTTTGTTATATTCACTAGCCTTGTATTTTGTAGAGTCCACATATAATTGATGTCAAACAGTATTTGTCTGTCTGACTTATTCACTTAACATACTGCCCTCCAAATCCATCCATGTTGCTGAAAGTGGCACAGTTTTATCCTTTTTAGGGCTCAGTAGTGCTCCATTGTGTATATACATGTATGTACATGTACGCTACATCTTCTTTATCCATTCATCTGTTGATGGACGCTTAAGTTGCCTCCATTTCCTAACAACTGTCAATAATGCCACTGCTACTAATATTGAAATGCATATATCTTTTCAAATTCATGTTTTTGGTTTCTTCAGATATACACCCAGGAGTGGAATAACTAGGTCATATGGTAGTTCTATTTTTACCAGAATTTTTAAAAATTGGAAGAAAAAAGATGTATGTTTTCAAGGTTCTCACATGTCTTACCAACCCCGATAAATGCTGAAACAATTTCTAGTTCTACTTGTAGTATGTGAACTGGTTTTTTCCTATATCTTTACTACACTGAACATCATCATTTTTCAAACTGTTATGAACAGTTTGTAAAAATCAGTAATTCATAATTTTACTTTGCATTTATGTTATTTCTAGTAAGATTGAATATTTTCACACATACATGTTAATATTTGCATTTCTTCACATGTGAATCCATGTTCTTTGCCTACTTTTCTACTGGCATGCTCATCGTTTCTAATATATTAATTAATTATAGTTTTTAATTTGATACTGTTTATCTCTGCTTTTTCATTATCATTCTTTAAAAAGCACAGTTAATTATAATTTTACTTTATAACACTAATTGTAATTTTGGCTTATATTTATATATATATTTTTTCATTTTGTCAACTATACTTAGGTATCCAAATCCTACTTTAGAATTGAAAGATTAGATAATAATTTCAACTTTCTGTTCTGTTTTGATCAGAACTCCTAGTGGAATATGAACTAGTCTACTCATATTCCCCCCAAATCACTCTCTGGTTATACTAGCAGTTATTAAAGGGTGATCTACTTGAGACAGCCAGGGGCTGGATAGCAGGAGTTCTTGGGGAGCTGGTAATAGAATGACTCCATGACCTGGGGGCTGGCCCATCTGCAAAGACTGTTTCTGAGGTATTGCCAGCTGGCAAGAGATGTGTATAAGAGACAGACTTTTCTACTGGCATGCTCATCGTTTCTAATATATTAATTAATTATAGTTTTTAATTTGATACTGTTTATCTCTGCTTTTTCATTATCATTCTTTAAAAAGCACAGTTAATTATAATTTTACTTTATAACACTAATTGTAATTTTGGCTTATATTGCTAATTAAAATTTTTACTTTGAGTCATTTTATATCTATTTTTAGTTATTAATCTTTCAAATTTGTTCTCAATTTTTTATAATTGCTGTTATCTGAGTCTTTCTAATACTTTGTTCCAACCATTTTATTGCCTCATATAATCCTCCTTTTATCCTCTCCTTATATCTCTTGAAAATCATCTTCTCTATTTTTAATTATCTTTTATATGATTATAAAACTAACAGGAGGAGAAATAGGAAAAGCAGAACTAAGCCAGAGAGAGACTTCATTATGGTCAAGATACTCAAGCTTGATGCTTGATGTGGTGATCTGCATCCAAGGTAAGTGAGTTGGTGTGCGTGTGTCTGCAAGTCCAAGGTGCTGCCCATTTGTAAATAGAAACATCTCCTAGGAAGGAAGAGGGGGCCAGGAGGGACACGGGAAGCAAGCTTATTGGAGCAATGGACTAAAGGAAAGCATGCACGAGGCTTCCGGTGCCGTCCGGTCGTCTCTTCTGTGTGCAGCACTAGTTTCGCTCTCTGGGGCCAGAGTGTAGGCTCTGTGCCCAAGGCCCCCTTCACAGGGCAGCCTGACAGGAGGGAAGAGAGGCAGCAAGTGCCTGGCCCTGCCTCCACCCTCACCCTCACCCTGAGCCCCCAGGAGCCATTTCCGTCCGCTCCAGCTCTGCGTCATCAACCGCCAAAGGACTGTTGAAGCCCTCTTTGCCCTCCTGCAGTAGAATCCTTCCTGGATGGGAAGCAGTCCTCCAAACACCCCTTCCCAAGTTAGATGCTGTAAACTGAGCATGGAAAACTCAAGCCTGGCCAGCGCACGAATCACTTTTAATGATCCCTGAAAGAAACCTCCAGCAGCCATCTGCAAGTCTGAAGGTCCAGCTACAGACACACAAGGTGAGGAAGGTGACATAGAAAGGCTCGTTTCCCTCGGGCAGCATCTCCGTTTCTTTCATGGGTCACTGTGTTTGCCTCTTTGTCTGCTGTGAAGTGGAGACGCATCTCACCTCAATCCATTAGGAATTTATACTTAATCTTGAGCCGTGTGATGAACCTTATCAGTTTTGTATTGGTACCATCTTCAAGATGGTGCTGTCTGTGTGTTTCCAGAGAAGGATTCAATTAGAAACAAAATCGCTGTGGCGAAGCCAGCCTTCTCCCGTCACAGTAGTCCGGTTAGTGTAGCTGTAAACAACAGAAAGAAGAATACTTGCCAACGTCCCCCTTACTGTTTTATTTCAGTTCTTCTGCACTGCCTTCTCCGGCCTGTCAGAGCTGGGATGGGGTGCTGACACCCAGTTCTCGCCCTCCACCATCCCCAGTCTCTCTCTCTCCTCCCAGGTTAAAGTAGACGCTGGTACCAGAGCCCAGCTGACTGGGAGAGAAAGTGTGCCAAGTGCCAACAGCACTGAGTTTATATTGTGACTGTCACTAAATTTTCCAAAGATGGCCATAGCATTATTTCCGGTATTTATATTCCCATGTGCCTTTTCCCCCAGCACTTTGATACTCCCTGTGAAGGAGGGTCTCTTCCCTCTTCCCTTGAACCTGGTTGAGACTTCACTCGCCTCAGTGAATTGCAGCAGAAGAGATGCTAGAGGATTTCTGAGTATAGGTCATCGAAAGCCACATCACTTCTGCTTGGCTCTCTCTTTCTTAAGATGCCAGTCCATGGAACACAGCCCCCATCCTGTGTGGCAGCCCAGGTTACATGGAGAGACCAGGTGAGGTTGCTCCCACTGACTGCCCCAACTAAGTTCCCAAGCTTCCAGCTGTTAATAGCATCACCCGCCAGACATGGGAGTGAATGAGACTTCCAATGATCGCAGCTTATGCTGAATAGAGCAGAGATGAACTTCCACTGCTGAAAGTATTAGTCGCTCAGTTGTGTCTGACTCTTTGTGACCCCATGGACTGAAGCCCACCAGGCTCCTCTGTCCGTGGGATTCTCCAGGCAAGAATACTGGAGTGGGTAGCCATCCCATTCTCCAGGGGATCTTAATGATCCAGGGATTGAACCCAGGACTCCCGCATTGCAGGCAGATGCTTTACGGTCTGAGTCACCATGGCTAATCACTGCTGCTGAGCCTTGCCCAAATTAGATTAGTGAGTAAAATGAACATTGTATAGCTTTAGGCCATACAGTTAGAGGGTAATTTTGTTGTAAGAGTCATAGTAACTGGAACAGTTACTTCCCTAGATCTGGAATCCAGGGGCCTGAAAAGGCTACTAGATTCCATTGTCACCAAGTCAGTCTCTTCCAGGCTCATCTCAATCTTGCCTCCCCTAAGGATGCTCCCTGTGACTATGACCACCTCCCCACATTGGCCTTGTTTCTGAACAGCTGGGCTCCAGCACACCTCCATCCTCATCATACCTAACCACTTACCCGCCAAGTGACTCAGTCTCTCTCAGGACTGGAGCTTGTCCCTGGACTCTGTCTGGTACCCAGGAACTGAACTTCCCTGCTTTGTTCCCACCCATTTACTTTGGGATGGAGACTTGCCTCTGCACTCCACCCCTGCATATCACCCACCTCATCACATTGCATGTTTCCAGCCCTGGTACCTGCCCACTGACTGAGCCTGGCGAGCCTGGCCTTCTCAGAAGCCCTTGTCACAACAGTGACCCGACCAGGACTGGGCATACCATGCCCAAGAGTGTCTCTTGCCAGCTGGCAATACCTCAGAAACAGTCTTTGCAGATGGGCCAGCCCCCAGGTCATGGAGTCATTCTATTACCAGCTCCCCAAGAACTCCTGCTATCCAGCCCCTGGCTGTCTCAAGTAGATCACCCTTTAATAACTGCTAGTATAACTAGAGAGTGATTTGGGGGGAATATGAGTAGACTAGTTCATATTCCACTAGGAGTTCTGATCAAAACAGAACAGAAAGTTGAAATTATTATCTAATCTTTCAATTCTAAAGTAGGATTTGGATACCTAAGTATAGTTGACAAAATGAAAAAATATATATATTTTTAGCTGCTGGTAGCAAATTTATTCACACAGGAAGAAAAATACTTTGGTTGGAAAAACATTTCACCCCTTGATGTAGATAAATTCCACAGACATTCAGGTTGGCTAAAGTCAAGATTTCAGAGAAGGCTGAAATCATACATTGTGTAAAACAAGAACAGACCTTTTTGCTCCCAAATGGAGGAAGGTGGAGGGGGGCAGGGGGAAGGAAGGGAAAGAGAATAGACAGGGGTTAGGACTGAGGGAAGAGATGGAGGATTGATGTCAAAGCCCCAATGTTCTATTGTGTGACCCTCTCAGTGAACTTTGCAGCTTCAGAAAAGTCCACCCAAGCCTACTAAGCATCGTTGTAAGCACAGGTGCTTGGGAAGTAGTGTGGAAGCTGGGGGTTGCTTGAGTGCTGATATGGGGCAGATAAAGCCAATCTGGAGGCAAGGACAGTGTACCCCTTGAAGAATCAGAGCAGGGGCCCAGGGACCACCTGAGGGGATGGATTCGGAATTCAGAGCAATCCTGCTCAAGCCTCTAGGACTATGCAGGATCCAGCTCTCCTCTGGGTTCCAGAAGGATTTTAGGCACCTGGAGGCACCTTCTGCTTTCATCCTTTCCCCCACCACACAATGAATAGTTAATATATGGTCCCTGTAAGCTACTTAGACAGTTCACAGAATATAAGAAACAAAGTGAAAAATCACATTTTGGTGTATGTCTTAGAGATAACAAATACTTTCCTCCCCCACAATGACATAAGAATATATTCTCTTGTCACCTCTTTTCCCAACTAACAATATAATGTTAATAATAATATATTTCCCACTATTTGTTTCTCCTTGCCAGGAATAATGGAAACACTTTCACGGTTTGTGAAGAATCCTAAAAGTATCCACCTCTTTGTCCTGAAAAGGATTGATTCTGGATGATGATGTAAATGTTTCCACACGTCACGTCCTAAGTTTTGGTCACTGACAGCCCAGCAACTGCTATAGAAAGCTTGACGGAATTTGCACTTAGGGTTTTTAGTGTTACAGAAAAATTTCTGAATGGTTGTTCATCTCTGTTATTGGAAGTATGAAAAGAATTGGAAAATATCAATGTCTTCCTCAACTCAGGAAGCTTTGTAAAAAGCATTGGTACAAATAAACTGTGCGATATGTAGGCTGTAAGTGTGCAGAAAACCAGAAATTGATGTCCACCAGCAAACTTATTGGGTTTGTTACTTTTGAGAATGACTATGGGATGTGAGATGACGAATAGGCAAGGTTAGCTTTTTGGTGCACATACTTTGATATTATTTTAAAAGAATATAAACATTTTTTTTTATAATTTCTAAAAGTCTGAAACCAACCAACCAACCAGTAAATAAGGAAACGACTTGCTTTTGGACTCCAAGGTGAGAAGATGAAAAGACATATCCTGCCATGCCCCAACCCTGCTTCTGGGGTGCTTGGCCTTTTTGTGGAGAAAGGGACAGTGACAGGACATTCCCAAAGGCTTCTTCCCCTTTTTTACATGGACAATTCTGGTTGCCAATCTTCAGGACTCTTGTGGGCCATGGGGATCCTGGGATTATTAACAAATATCAGATCTAAGCACAAATAATATTTCTTACATTTGAACATAGATACAGAGTTTTCTTATAGAATATAACTTTATAACTATACCATCCTCAGTAGATACGTACTCTCAGCTTTTGATCCCAGTTCAGTTCAGTTCAGTTGCTCAGTCATATCCAACTCTTTGCGACCCCATGATCACAGCACACCAGGCCTCCCTATTCATCACAATCTCTCAGAGTTCACTCAGGCTCACGTCCATCAAGTCCTTGATGCCATCCAGCCATCTCATCCTCGGTGGTCCCCTTCTCCTCCTGCCCCCAATCCCTCCCAGCATGAGTCTTTTCCAATGAGTCAACTCTTCCCATGATGTGGCCAAAATATCGGAGTTTCAGCTTTAGCATCATTCCTTCCAAAGAAGTCCCAGGGTTGATCTCCTTCAGAATGGACTGGTTGGATCTCCTTGTGGTCCAAGCAACTCTCAAGAGTCTTCTCCAACACCACAGTTCAAAAGCATCAATTCTTCAGCGCTCAGCCTTCTTCACAGTCCAACTCTCACATCCATACGTGATCACAGGAAAAACCATAGCCTTGACTAGATGGAACTTAGTCGGCAAGGTAATGTCTCTGCTTTTGAATATACTATCTAGGTTGGTCATAACTTTTCTTCCAAGGACTAAGCGTCTTTTAATTTCATGGCTGCAGTCACCATCTGCAGTGATTTTGGAGCCCCCAAAAATAAAGTCTGACACTGTTTCCACTGTTTCCCCATCTATTTCCCATGAAATGATGGGACCGGATGCCATGATCTTCGTTTTCTGAATGTTGAGCTTTAAGCCAACTTTTTCACTCCCCTCTTTCACTTTCATCAAGAGGCTTTTTAGTTCCTCTTCACTTTCTGCCATATGGGTGGTGTCATCTGCATATCTGAGGTTAT
>SJYC01033775.1:0-25576 GCA_006408675.1 Madoqua kirkii | reverse complement strand
CTGGCTTGGAGAATTTTCAGCATCACTTTACTAGCATGTGGGATGAGTGCAATTGTGTGGTAGTTTGAGCATTCTTTGGCATTCCCTTTCTTTGGAATTGGAATGAACACTGACCTTTTCCAGTCCTGTGGCCACTGCTGAGTTTTCCTAATTTGCTGGCATATTGAGTGATCTCAAGATGGGGATAATTTTTCATAGAATGAATGACAAGCACTGGTCAGTCTTCCCTGTAGCCATTGGCTTGATTTTGGGAGGCAGCTGGGCAGGATTAGGAGTAGCTGTAGACATTGGAGGAAAATGAAGATTGAACTTGTGATCCGGACCCAGAAACAGTAGCAGTTGGTAATTTTAAAGTGGGTATTCAACAAGGACCTATTGTATAGCATAGGGAACTCAGCTCAATGTTATGTGGCAGCCTGGATGGAAGTGAAGTTTGCGGAGTGTAAGTACAGGTATGTATGTGGCTGAGTCCCTTTGTTGTTCACCTGAAACTATCATAACATTGTTAATTGGCTCTGTGTGTATGTGTGTGTGGGTGTGTGCTAGTTGCTTAGTCATGTCCAACTCTGCAACCCCATGGACTGTAGCTTGCCAGGCTCCTCTGTCCATGGAATTCTTTAGGCAGGAATACTGAAGTGGGTTGCCATTCCCTTCTCCAGGGGATCTTCCCAATGCAGGAATTGAATCCAGGTCTCGCACATTGCAGGTAGATTCTTTACTGTCTAAGCCACCAGGGAAGCCCATTAATCAGCTATAACTCAATACAAAATTAAAAGTTTAATTAAAAAAATAATAAAATGGGTACTGCTAACCTCGTGGATTGGAGAAGGCAATGGCACCCCACTCCAGTACTCCTGCCTGGAGAATCCCAGGGATGGGGGAACCTGGTGGGCTGCCATCTATAGGGTCACACAGAGTCGGACACCACTGAAGTGACTTAGCAGCAGCAGCAGCAACCTCATGGATGAAATGTGACACTAGAAAATAATACACTATAATTATAAACTGAATTTGCTAAATAAACAAAGGCAAAGCAATTGATTTTTGCTTATTCATTCCCATGACATTGAGCTCTTTCTTAAACCAGAAGATCTTCCCAGTAAAACAACTTGACTACAGTAAGAGAGATCTATGAATATGAAAGTGTTGTCTTTGACCTGGGAGAGCCTTGCCCACTCCGTATGTAACTCAAGTTACTGCTAGTGAGTGAAAATTGTACCGTTTGCAGAAACCAAGTTCCTAGAGTGGGCCAGAATGACAGAATCAAATAAGTTAGCCAGGGACTTCCCTGGCAGTCCAGTGATTAAGACATCTCCTTCCAATGCAGGGTGGACAGGTTCAATCCCTGGTCAAAGAACTAAGATCCCAAGTGTCTTGGCCAAAAACCCAAAACATAAAACAGAAGCAATACTGTAAAAAAAACTCATTCAAGACTGTAAAAAATTGTTAACTTCTTAAGAAAAAAAAAAAGTTAGCCAGAAGCTTTCTTTTCCTGCTAGCTGGAATTTATCCAAAGAGAATTTGGACTGCTGAAAGTGTGCTGAATCTGAGCTAGCAATTACAAGCCCCCACAACAGGCAAACAAAATACGCTTTCCTCTAGAACAGCCAGTAGTAGTTCACATTGGAGATAAGGGAGAGAGAGAATTGCTCACTCCTGTTTTCCTCCGTCTGGCCCTGGGTTCTGACCTTGACAGCTGGGAGCTCACCTCGGCAGGAATTCAGTGGGGTAACCTCAGCAAGCAGACAGGACTTTCATCGTGAATGTTTCTTTGACTTGGCACTGCTCTGAGCCGGAACTATTCCATAATACCTTTTTATACACAAAATCTTGTGATGCTGGCTAGCAGTAAGTCTGAACACTCAAGAGATACTTTCAATACACTTTTCAAAGAAAGACACTTTTAAGTCTTCTCAGTCCATTCATTTATTTTATCCTTTGAAACTTGAGGTGGGGATTTCGTGATCAAACAAGACATTCTCCTGAAAAATGCTATCTTCATGCTAAGCATTTTTTGCCCTCTTTCTACAAAGTGGTTGTGTTATGAAGAATACATCACAATTGCATTGCTAATTTCTTTATCTGCCCCTACAAAAGTTTAGTTCTCGAAAGCAGCCTTGAAACTGAAGTGCCTGTGAAGTGCCAGGTGAGAGAGAGTTCTGTTGGGTGCCAAAGAGAGAGTTCTACTTAGTCTGATGGCTTTCCAATTCAGGTGGAAGTTCTAAGCATTAAAGCACAGGGAATCACCTGGGTACTTCTTAAAAGTATAAACACCTTGGCTCCACTCCAAGAGACAGTCATTCACATTAGGTTTGAGATGGGGCCCCAGGCATCTGCCTATTTTGTAGGCACCCCCAGTGATTCTGATGCAAAGCTCTAAGGCCTCACTGCTGTTCTAATGTTAATATCACCATGGTGGGCTTCCAGCCTTCCACTGATAGAAACTGTCTAGAATTTGATATTTCCCCACCATTTTGCTTTTCGTACCAATTCCCTAATGTACATAATGACTTTGTCCTTGTTGTTTTTCCCTTGCTAAGTTGTGTCCCACTCTTTGAGACCCCTTGGACTGCAGCCCTCCAGGCTCCTCTGTCCATGGAATTTCCCAAGCAAGAATCCTGGAGTGGGTTGTCATTTCCTTCTTTGGGTGATCTTCCTGACCCAGGGATCAAACCTACATCTCCTGCATTGGCAGGCAAATTCTTTACCGCTGAGCCACCAGGGAAGCCCTACACAATGACTTTATGAACACCCAAGTTTTACTTTTTCCTAAATTTCCACAAGGTCCAGTCTTGAGGTAGGAATAAGTTTAAGAATGCAAGATGTTAGGCCAGTTGGTATTTAGAATCTAAATCAGAATCTAATTATATGGAACATGTAATGATCATTTACTAAAAGCACCTTAAGGATCCTGAGCTTTGAAATATATGAACAGGAAATATAAAATTTATCGTGGAAGAAGTGAGTTAATATATTCTTTTCTGAAACATCTTCCTCTGTTTTCTTAAAGTATGTTTTTAATGTTGAAGTAAAAGAGGCACAAGACCTGTTTAGCTAAACAGTCCTTGCTGAAAGAATCACATAGGACGTTTCATCTGAAATCCCCACCCCAGCCCCGGCTCCACTCGACTAGGGTGAATAACCAGGCTGGCAGAGCATGTGCCTTGGAGGCCGAAAGTCTTAACATCCTAATTCAAGACCTCATAGCTATGGAATTTATTGTCTTGCCACGGGGTCATTTTTAACTTCTAGTATGACCCTCCACAAGCCCTATATTCTCCCAGACCTCCTGAAATAAAGTGGAAATGAGAGGAGCTAAGTGGAGTCACAAAAACTACTTCACATCCACCCCTGGGCTTCATAAAGATGGCCGCTAAGGTTCAGAAGGGGCTTCCCAGGTAGCGCTAGTGGTAAGGAACTCTCCTGCCAAAGCAGGAGACATAAGAGACGCAGGTTCAATCCTTGGGTTGGGAGGATCCCCTGAAGGAAGGCATTGGCAACCCACCCAGTATTCACGCCTGGAGATGCCCAGGGGCTGAGGAGCCTGGTGGGCTATGGTCCCCAGGGTCGCCAAGAGAAGGACACGACTGAAAGCAGCTTAGCACTCACACATGCGTGCATGCCAGTGGCTAGGACTCAGGCTCTCACTGTGGTGGCCTGGGTTCAAGCCCCGGTTGGGGAACTAAGATCCTGTAAACCCTGCAGCACAGCCTAAAAAAACCTCTGTATTTTAATCAAAGAAATATATCACATGGCTGAAAACAAAAAGGTAGGCTTTTGCTGGTAACAGTAGTCCCCTGTCCAAATCCTTGTCCACTCCAGTTTTTCTTGATTCTTCTAATTCCCTGAGTGTTTATCTCAATGTTTTCAATAACACGTATATCCTGTTATTTCTATTTTAAACATTATATGTTGACGACCCACAAAAACAAAAGAGAATTTAGCTCTCTTATACTGCGTCTGCTATCATTCACCCCACAGCACACCATCATCATGTGTCAGAACTTTTGGTTAAATCAATAGGCATTTTTTAATATTATAGTGATTAATATGACCTATAGCCATATTTCATCATACTTAAGATGTCATCAATTATAAGACCTACTATTATTTTACATGCTACTCAGAAGAAAAAATATGGCAAATTTAGCATGACATACCATCAGTTATGTGGCACAGTTTCAGAAATAACATGGGGTGAAAAAAATGTTTTGTCAGTCTGCTTCCCTAAACTAGATGATCAGATCCATAAAAGCAAACACTTGTTCTGTTTTACTCACTTCTGCAAGCACAGTAGCTGGCATGCAGTGGAGGTCCAAGAAGAAGTGTTGGATAGATATACAAATAATGCCAAAATGGTGCACACCACTTGCCTGCACAACTCAGCAGGCAGAACAAATCACACAGCTCTGCCCAAAGGCAAGGGGACTGGAAGTTCAGGCTTCCAGGAGCCTGAAAGGAGAGTAGAGGCAGATATTGACAAGCCCTGTGATGTCCATCATGACCACCTACTGAACATCTCCATTGCGATGGCCCACAGGAACCTCACACTCAACAAGTCTGAAATGGAATAAGTCTTCTCCCATCCCATCCACCCTACCTGGGCCTAAACTGTGATTCTTACTCTTGTAGATCCATACCACCACCCACCCAGTTTGCCTAAGCCTGAAACCCAGTCACTAGCCTGTCCCTTTCTCTCTAAATACGATTAGTCATAGTCTTCTTGATTCATTAAGATATTTTGATTTGGTTTTCCCTCTCCATCTCTAATATCATCTTAATTTCAACATCTCTTGCTTTTGAAAAGAGGCTCCTTTTAAACAGAGGGTAGAGGTGTGTTACCAGGGGCAGGGGGGTGGGGTGCGAGGAAAATGGGGAGATGTTGGTCAAAGGCAACAAGCTTCCAGTTCTAAGATGAAGTTCCCTAGACCTAATGTGCAACACAACACCGAGATTATAGTTAATAATAACACTTTATTATGTACTTGAAAGTTGCTAAGAGTGCTCAGTCACATCTGACTCTGCAGGCCCATGGACTGTATATCTCCAGGCTCTTCTGCCTGCCAGTATCCTCTGTCCATAGAATTTTCTAGGCAAGAATACTGGAGTGTGTTGCCACTTCCTACTCTAGAAGATCTTCCCGACCCAGAGATCAAACCCGTGTCTCTTGCATCTCCCACACTGGCAGGCGGATTCTTTACCACTAGTGTCACCTGGGAAAACCAAGTTGGTAAGAGCTGTTGTTCAGTCACTAAATCATGTCCGACTCTTCGCAACCCCATGGTAAGAGAATAGATCTTAAATGTTCTTACCACAGGAAAAAAAAAAGTTATTATGAGATGTGATGGAGGTGTTAGCTAATCTATAGTGGTCATCATTTTGCAATATATAAGTTCATCCAATCAACACCCTGAGAGTTGGACTATAAAGGAAGCTGAGCACTGAAGAATTGATGCTTTCGAACTGTGGTGTTGGAGAAGACCCTTGAGAGTCCCCTGGATTGCATGAAGACCCAATCAGTCCATCCTAAAGGAAATCAGTCCTGAATATTCATTGGAAGGACTGATGCTGAAGCTGAACTCCAATTTGGCCACCTGATTCAAAGAACTGACTCATTTGAAAAGACCTTGATGCTGGGAAAGGTTGAAGGTGGAAGGAGAAGGGGATGACAGAGGATGAGGTGGTTGGATGGCATCACCAACTCAATGGGCATGAGTTTGAGTAAACTCCAGGAGTTGGTGATAGACAGGGAGGCCTGGTGTGCTTCAGTCCATGGGGTCACAAAGAGTTGGACATGACTGAGCGACTGAACTGAAAAGAACTGAATCAACACCCTAAACGTTTTAAACTTACACAATGTTACATGTCAATTATATTCAATAAACCTGGGGAAAACATTTTTCTTTTTCCTTCCAGTCTTCACACTCCAACCCATTCTCCTCACAGTTGTCAGAAGTAACCTCAAAAATTCAAATAGCCAGACTTCCCCAGCGGTCCAGTGGTTAAGGCTCTGTGCTTCTAATCCAGGAAGTGAGAATTCAGTCCCTGGTTGTGGAATAAAATCTCACAAGCCGTGCGGTGCAGACAAAAAAAAAATTTTTTTTAATTAAAAAAAATCTTAAAATTCAAATAGCAAATGTCAGTCCAGTCCTTATGATACTTCACTCTCTTTAGGTTATGGTTCAAACTCCTTGGGGTTGTGGAGATGTCTGCCGTTTGCTCCATAAATGAGAGCTTAACCTCCTCTGCTCTGAACCCTCCCAGTGCTCACCACTTCACAGTTAAGAGCCAGTATCCATCTTTCCAGGGTCCCACTAGTACTGATAAGCCTGCCTTACCAAAGGCACACCTCTCAATGCTCACCTCCTCACCTGCCCCAGCCACGCTGGCCTCCCCACTACCCCTCAGTACTGCAGGTCTCCTTGTCATAAGACCTTGCACTGGCTGGACTTTCTATCTAGCATATTCTTTCCCCAGCTCTTGATGTGATTAACTCCTTCATCTCCTTCAAAATTTTGCTTAGAAATCACCTTCTCTGCTCTCCTCACACCATCCTGTCCCCACTTACAATCCTGTTTACTCTCCTTTTATCTTATCTTCCTCCTACGATACCTTCTGACATACAATTAATTTTTTATTTTTCCTTTTTATTATTTATCTTCTGTTCCCTCCCTACTAAGCTCCCTGAAATTAGGAAACAAAATTGTCCCTTTCATTAACTGATGTGTCTCAAGCACCTAAAAAAGATACAGCACATATTAGGTGCTTAGTGAATACATGAAGATTGAAAAAATGAATCTTTGTTGTATTACCTTGACTAGAATACTGTAATTTTCAACTGAATTTTCTGATGCTCCCATTCAAGTGTGGATTATTTTATTTCTATAAGCCCCGTTTGATGCCTGATACATACACGCTCAATAACCTTTTAGAGAATCTATAATATAGGATAAACCTGTAAGGCTACTGAGGCCTGCAGTGCTTGCTCCACGTCACGTGGTATGTGTGTTAGTCACTCAGTCATGTCCGACTCTTTGCAACCCCATGGACTGTAGCCCACCAGGCTTCTCTGTCCATGGGATTCTCTAAGCAAGAATCCTGCAGTAGGTTGCTACACCCTTCTCCAGGGGATCTTCCTGACCCAGGGATTGAACCCTGGTCTCTGGAATTGCAGGCAGATTCTTTACCATTTGAGCTACTTGGGAAGCCCCCATAAAGGGTGGGGCTGAAGCTAAAATCCAGGTCTTCAATGACTCTGGGCTGAATCTCTCCACTATACAGCCCAACTCTACTAAAAATATTTTTAAGTATATCAGGTCTTCCATCTGTGATGTAAATTTCTTGAGATAGGGGCAAGGTACCAAGCTGCTTTGAAGCTCCAATAGTGCTAGGTTGAAATAATACTTTTCCCATAAATATTTGTGATTTGGGTGCTCAGTAAAAATATTATTATGGTTAGCATTGTTTCCACTTCCAATGATAATAACCTCCCAGCAGTCTGCTTTAAATGGGTTCAAGACACTGAAATACAATTTTAACAGCGTCTTCCATCAGCTTGCTCCCCGGAGAGACAAAATGAGTTCATAATGAGATTCCTGCAATGAGTCCAAAAGCAGAGAGAATGAGTGCAGGGTTTTACTGCAGTAGACACAGATGTTTCATTGGCATGTGGAAGCCCATTTCTCCTCTGCTACTGAGGCCATGGTGGGAGGGGTGGTAGGATCAGTCCCTTCTCAATGCTGAGCACTATCTTCTGTCTTGAGCATTACCCCTTCTGTGCTGGTTCATATGTGGCTCAGGACTGGCAGAGAACTGTTACTCTGAAAAAACATAGAGTGCTACCAGCCTATGGAATGCACAGGCACCTTGGAATCACACACGGAATAGCAAATTGATTAATTGCCAGCCACCATGAAAGGTTATTTTCTCAGTAAGAAAATGTTCCAAAGACTTATTGCAAGCTTCTGCTACTAATATGTTTGAGTTGCTTGATTTTAAAGTACAGGTTGATACCATCTGGTGTTTTTAAGCTTTAGTGATCAAAGTGTGAGTCAATAAGATTCTGGGCCAGAGGTGGCCAAATAAATAATTGAATGGGTAGGGGCAAGTTTTCGTCATATCCTTTCATGCAACTAATGTGTCATCAGGAGAAAGAATAGAAGATATAGGGGAAGTTAGCCTGGACTGGGGGCTTCCCTGGTGGCTCAGATGGTAAGGAATCTGCCTGCAACGTGGGAGACCTGGGTTCGATCCTTGGGTTAGGAAGACCCCCTGGAGGAGGGCATGGCAACCCACTCCAGAATTCTTGCCTGGAAAATTCCCATGGATAGAGCAGCTTGGCAGGCTACAGTCCATGGGGTCGTGAAGAGTTGGACGTGACTGAGCATAGTACAGCACAGCCTGGATTGGAGGGGTTCTTGAGAAGCTATTCTGTTCTTTTTTTAATATTTATTTTAATAGTTAATAATATTAACTATTTTATAATAATGTTAATTATTATTAAATCTTTTAATATTTAATAATATTTTTATTGATTTATTTTCCAGGTCTTAGCCACTGGACCACCCGGGAAGCCCCAAGCTATTTTGTTCCTGATATGCTGTTCTCCATCTAGGGCCCATCGGGAGACGACAACCCAATGACAAACTTCCAGAATGCTATGCTGTTTATTCCTACTCCTGAGCTAGAGTATCCAAGGGTGTTCTTCACTCTATGTAACTCTCTGAAATAAATAAATGGGGATTTCCATAATGGTTCAGTGGACGAGACTCCTCGATTCCAATGCAGAAGGCCCAGGTTTGATCCCTGGTCAGGGAACTAGACCCTGCATGCCGTAACTAAGACCTGGTGCAGCCAAATAAATATTTAATAAATAAATAAGCGCCCTTATTTCCTGAGCTTGGCTGTAACTCTGTGGCATCTTTTCTGAGCCTGTCTAAGTGTCGAGCCGTGGAGCTGCTCTAGTTCTGGCCAGGGTGACCGCGGGTGACTCCTCTGTGTGGGCAGGGTCTGCACGCACTCTCAGTGCTCTGCTGGGGTCATCTCAGCACTTTCCTGTATCCTTCCCATCTCCAAATAGCTCTAACAAGTCCATGAAAAGAACTCAAATTCCAAAAGCACTGGAAAGTTGCATACATTTTAATAGATTTTGTGATAAGACAGAAGGGAGAGCTATATTACCGTTCACTCAGCAACATTTTATCAAGATCCTCCTAATTTCCTTTCAGGAACCAGGGACTTGCCCTTCCTACTCCCTGATAGCTCAGTTGGTAAAGAATCCACCTGCAATGCAGAAGACCCCAGTTCAATTCCTGGGCTGGGAAAATTCACTGGAGAAGGAATAGGCTACCCACTCCAGTATCATTGGGCTTGTGGCTCAGCTGGTAAAGAACTCTCCTGCAATGTGGGAGACCTGGATTCTATCCCTGGATTGGGAAGTTCCCCTGGAGAAGGGAAAGGCTACCTATTCCAGTATTCTTTCCTGGAGAATTCCATGGACTGTATAGTACATGGGGTCACAAAGAGTCAGACTCGACTGAGCGACTTTCACTTTCAGCTACTTTGAGTTCAGCATCCTCATCTCCACAGCTCCCTTTTCCCTTAGAATCATTTAGAGTTTCTCTTTGCATCCCCACAAAAGAACTTCCTTGGCACGCATCTTTCTTAGAAAAGAGGGAGATTGGGAAATGACATATCAGGGAGTCAAAAGGTACAAACGTTCATTTAGTCTGAAAGAAGTCAGTCATAGGGATGTGATTTACAACATGGAGACTACAGTTAATAATGAATCACATTGCCTGTGTATTCAGTGTCCAACTCTTTGAGACCCGATGGACTGAAGCCCACCAGGCTCCTCTGTCTACAGGATTTCTCAGGCAAGAATCCTGGAGTGAGGCGCCATTTCCTTTTCCAGGGGATCTTCCCAACTTGGGGATCAAAACCTGTGTCTCCTGCATTGGCAGGCAGATTCTTTACCACTGAGCCATTTAGGAAGCCCATAGTTAATAATACTGAACCACATATTTGAACATTGCTAAGAGAGTAGGTCTTGAAAATTCTCATCACAAGAAAAAAAAGCTTTGCATCTTTGTATAAACTAGAGGTTTTTTTGGTGATTACTTTGCAATATATACAAATATCAAATCATTATGTTGTTCATCTGAAACAAATATAATGTTATACATCCATTGTACCTCAATAAGAAAAACAGCCCAATAATGATTGGATAGTGGTATTAGACTTATACCTTATTTTTCTGACTCTAAATCAATGCTGTTTCTTTTGAATTGTGCATTTTGTCAAAAATAACATTGAAATCAATCGAGGGGAAAAAAGAAAATAACATTTTACCTTTGTAACATTATGTGAAGGGGGTTGTTTAATGGGCGCTAAATACTGAGACATGGGTTCTTTAAGCACCAACTGATACATGATTCAGCTCATAAGAGACATGGATTCCATCCCTGAGTCAGGAAGATCCCCAGAAGAAAGGAATGGCAGTCCACTCCAGTATTCTTGCCTGGAAAATTCCATGGAAAGAGGAGCCTGGCAGGCTACAGCCCATGGGGTCATAAAGAGTTGGATATGACTGCACATACACACACAGGGATCACATCTAGTGGGACTCCCTGGTCCAAAGATAAGATACTGGCTGGAAGTTCAGGTATGTGGAGGAAATCCCTTTACCCCTCTCCTCCTAGATGGAGTGAAGTGAAAAACACCTTCACTGCCTCCTCTGTAAGGTGAGGTTCTAGATGAGAAAGTGGGAGAAAGAATGATGAACAGACCCTATGAAATGGCATTGTCCTGGCTAAGATCTGTGATTCCCTTCCCAGTCTCACAACTTCTAGTGGTTTTTATCTGTAAGTTTGTCTCCTTTCCCCATAGTGGCTCAAAGAAAGCCAGATACAACCTCCAAACAGCTGAGCTGCTCGAACTGTTAGCACACCCGCATCCATCCAGTGCAGCGCTTGCCTTATTAGCCCTTTCTCCCTGCCTTTCTTATTACTAAGAGATACACTGCATTGAAATGAACAATCATTCCTTTTCTATTCCTGGTATTATTTCTCTTCACTGAGAGTGTATTTTCCAAGGTTTCTAAGGAAAATGCAGGGAATATAGGCACAATGGTAAGTTGAATTACATCCTAGTAGAATGGGGATGATTCTCAGGTTTTAAAAAATGGTAATAATGTATGAGGCATCTTTTATTATTTTTAGTAAAAGCGTTTCTTAAAAGAGATTTCACCAAATAATTTTTCTATTAACTTGACGTCCGATTTAGCCACACAGGCAAAAATAAATAGGCAAAGCAGAGGCGGGATTGAAAATCTAATTAGATCTGGGATTTTCTCTTCCTCTTTTTGTTTTGTTCCAATCTATTGTGATCAAAGATCGTGATGGGAAGGAGATGACCTTCCATCTGGGCAGTCGTTGCCACTAAGAGAGAGAAAAAACTAAAAACAAGAGTGGGTGGAACTTTTCCTGATGCCAAATTCTTTTGCAAAGCCTTTCAAAGGACATTGGTCGACTTCATTTTCAGAAAATTCATTTCAAAAAATTTTCAAAGCTCTTAGTGCTGCTTTGACAATATCCCTGAGTCTCCTGGGCTTCTGTCTATGCTCTGACTTTCTGAAACTCCCTTCTTGTCTGTCTCTTTCATACTTGATGGACCTGTGGATTCCACAACATGCCAGCACACGAATCCATCTGTTATGATGGCATGGTGCCCTTGCTGCAGCACGACATGCCAATATTCACCAGCCCCAGTGCCAGCCAAAGTGGCATTAGCATCAATGCCCTGCGTGACACAATAAACTGTATACCATTCAGCAAGGAGGTCTTCCCAGGTAAGGCACAAGCTGCCAAATGAGGAACACCTCTCTCATTATGGTGAGTCACACATGGCCCATTTCAGTGTAGACCCTCTCCCCTGGATGCTATTGGCTCTGTCTGAATAGACCTACTGGTCCATCTAGTCAAAGCTATGGTTTTTCCAGTAGTCACATATGGATGTGAGTTGGACAATAAAGAAGGCTCAGTGCCAAAGAACTGATGCTTTTGAGCTGTGTTGTTGGAGAAGACTCTTGACAATCCCTTGGACAGCAAAGAGATCAAACCAGTCAATCCTAAAGGAAATCAACCCTGAATATTTGTTGGAAGGACTGATGGCAAAGCTGACGTTCCAATACTTTGGCCACATGATTCGAAGAGCTGACTCATTGGAAAAGAGCCTGATGCTGGAGAGACGGAGGGCAGGAAGAGAAGGGAATGACAGAGGATGAGATGGCTGGATGGTGTCACTGACTCAATGAACATGAGTTTGAGCAAACTCTGGAAGATAGTGAAGGACAGGGAAGCCTGGCATGCCGCAGTCCATAGGGTCACAAAGAGTTGGACACAACTGAGCAACTGAACAACAACAACTGTGATTGCAGCTCTTCTATACCAACAGGCCATACCCTGTGATGGAAAACAAGCAATTGTCAGAACATCCATATGGTGACCAACTGTCCTGACACACCAGGGATGAGGATTTCCTGGGATAGAGGACTTGTGTGATAAAAATAAGAAAGTCTCAAATAAACCAGGATGAATTGGTCACCCTATCTGTGTCTGGCGCTACCAGCCCTACCAGGTAAATTCCTCCTGGTCCTCTCTGTGTCTCCATCCGATCTTGTTTCCATTTTTATGTTATGGTATGCATCCTCTGAGATGGCTCCAGTGACCTCCACCTTCAGCTTCTCATGACTTTTGTAGTTACATTTTGTAATTACACTTTTTTAATTACAAAATCCATCGAGCATGAGTTGGATTTATTTGCTCTGGGGTCGCAAAGAATCGTACACAACTGAGTGACTGAACTGAACTGAACTGAATGAGAAGAGGGCAGAATTGAAAGAATATCATTCTGTTAGGGGAAACACACCGACTGAAACCACCCACCGTGGCCACCATAGTAACCATTTGCATGAGTTAATTACAACAGGAGGTCCTGTTGATGAACATGGAATTAACAAACCACCACCCACCAGAAGTGTGCGAAAAGGTCAAAAGGAGACGCCACATGTCCTACCACCTCCCAGAATCCTTTTCATTGACGTCCATCTTGGCCGAGCAACGTGTGCACCACCAGGAAGGACCCTAAGTCAGAGTTACTGGCTAGAGACCACTCCAAAACTAATCCCATCGCCGTAACACCCTAGACTGGGAGCCACGTGACAGAGCAGTCCTCCTGGGTTTTACCCTTCTGCTCTCCACACAGGTGCCCCTTCCCAATTAAATCTCTCGCTTTATCAGCATGTGTGTCTCCTCAGACAATTCATTTCTGAGTGTTAAACAAGAGCCTGCTTTCAGGCCCTGGAAGAGTTCCCCTTCCTGCAACAATTCTGAGATTAATTGAGAAAAAAGACGATAGCTTCCATCTTAGGTACTCTCTCCCCTTCTTTCCTCCTCCTCCTTTGCCTCCCCCTCCACTTACCACCACCCTTCCTCCCACCAATGGTAACCAGCTGCCTGGTTTCCAGCAGCCCCGTGGAGAAGCCTTCCTGGCAAGGAATCCCTGTCTCCACTGCCAGCCAGCGAGGGTCTTAGATCTGCTAGCAGCCACCTGGTTGGAGCTGGACTCAGACTCTCCCCCTGTCCACCCTTGAACTAACTTCAGCCTCTGATGACACCTTCCCAGTCACTTTGTGAGAGAGCCTGTGCTAAGTCATGCTGGGAGACCCAAGACACAAACAACAAGGCAACACACGTGTGTTTTTCAGCCACTAGGTTTTGGGATATCTTGTTACTTAGAAATAGATAACTATACAACTTGAAACTCTGAGAGATCCAGGCTGTTCAGAAGCACCCCAAACTCAGAATATCACGCTGCATTTACAGGGAGGTTCTGAGAGCTCAACCATTTGGACCAATTCTCTAGGAAGATGAGAAGCCTGAGCTGTAAGGAGCCCAAGGGACTTGTTAGGAAGCGAATGGGGACAGCTGGCCTGTGTCTTCTGATTCCTGCTCTGGTGCTGGTTCGTTCAGTGCAGCTGCTCGGCTTGGCTATACCCAGCAACCTGTAATCCTGTGTTCTCTGATTTGGTTCACAAAAGGAGACTTCCTTGAATGCACTATCGTCTTCTTAATCATCTCTTCCATGCTAGAAGCCCTTCTAACTCCTACTAGTTGGCTGGATGCTGCTTGTAAGGCTTTCTGGGTGGAGTGGAATGTGAGGCCCATCCCCTTCTTTGGTTCCTTTTTAAATTGCATCCTTTCTCTGAGGTGTTACAGGCAGGGACAATATATCCAGCTTTGTCAGAAGGTTGATAAACATAATAAAATCCTTTACACATGATCTAGAAACACTGCAGATGTTTCCTGGCTCTGAGAATCAAAAAGCCTTTTATCCTGTTTAAATCAGGTCTCTACAGAGTGAATAAACTATCATATAATTTAATTCAGCAAGTATTCCTGAAGCGTCTTTACCTATTATCTGTTCTAGAAGGGCTGAAAAAGAAGAAGGTAGGAATGGAAAAAATATATGACATGATTATTATGCTCAAGGAGCATTTCTGGATGGGCATCATAGTCATAGTTATAGTGACACTTTGCACTGGAGACATATCTATGTTTATTTATATGTATTATTTCTTTTACTTACAAATATCTGAAAAAATGATGAAATGTTAACAATTGTTAATTCTGAGTGATGAGCACATGATTGTTATATTATTTTCTTTTTTAAAAAATATACTATGTTTTTAATAATGTATATTATAATATATATTAAACCATACATTATATTTTTAAAATATATTATCATGTATTTAAGTATAGATTATATTTTCTGTATGTATTTTGTTAATTAAAAGTATCTGATATTTAATGAGGATTTACTATCTCCAAGGCCCTGTAACAAGCCCTTTAGCATAGGATTTCTCATTGATTCCTTCCACCAGTCCTTGGAGGTAAGTACTGTTTTTATCTTGTCCCAGTTCAGAAAGGTTGAGTAATTTATGCAAAGTCACCCAGCTAATTAATGGAATCAAAATTTAGTTCTGAATATTCCAAAATCAGTGATGTCAATCACCAAGCTTAAATTCTTTCTTCATTGTTTTTTCCTTTTACCAAACTAAATTCTTACCAAGAAGCAATATATCTAGCTGGAGAAATAAGAGATACATGTGTAAAATAAGTTCCAGCAAGTTTAGTAAGCTGCCACACTAGATATAACTAAAAGGGTGAATACAAAGTACTGAGTTAGCAACCAGGAAAGTGAGAAATCAGTACTAACTAACCTCATAAGAGAAGGCTTCATGAAATCAGAGCCTTCTCATTTCCCAAGTAATATACCTGTCAGTGCAGGAGATGCGAGAGACTTGAGTTTGATCCCTGGGTCTGGAAGGTGCCCTGGAGAAGGGAATGGCAGACCTCTCCAATATTCTTGCCTGGCAGGCAACAGTCCATGGGGTCTCAAAAGAGTAGACACGACCCAGCATGTACATAATAAGAGTCATGAAACAGACTCATTCATTCATTCAACTACTATTTCTTAAGCCCCTGCTCTATGCCAAGCGTGGGTGCTGGGGATAAAGTGTTGAACAAGACCAGCATTGAGCCAGTGGAGCTCACATCTAGTAGGGAAGGGTAGATCATAAGTAAGATGATTTCACATTATGCTAAATGCTATGAAAAAAGTAAATGCAATGAAAGAGTGACAGGAGGGGGCCTCTTATTAATAGATTGATTTGTTTGGAAGATCTTCTTGATCAAAGTTTGAAATTAGTTTCCCTTTCTGTCTCATTTCTCTGAAATGGAGAGCTTCACATGAGCAGGGGACCCCAAATTTTAATGGATAAGGTTTGTAGGGACTCACGTGTAAAGACTGACAATGTCAAGCGGGACATGAGATTCTTCTACTCATACAATCTCATTTAGGGATATTTGGATATGTTAGCTGTAGAGAGGAATGAAGTGGTAAGAATGTGTGTAGTGTGAGAGAAAGAAATGCATCCTGAGTTTGGGCAACAGATCAGACAAGGGAGGGCAAGCATATACACTGGAACTTAGGGAAGAGGTATTTCAGACTGATAAAGAAGGATCAAGGACTTCCCTGGCGGTTCGCTGGTTAAGCCTCTGAGCTTCCACTGCAGGGGGCATCGATTCAGTCCCTGGCTGGGGAACTAAGATCCTGCATGCTGCACAGTATGTCCAAAAGATAAATAAATAATTAATTTAATTGAAGAAAAAGAAAAGAAAAGAGGGATTGAACTTTTAAAGTCAAGATGTGGCCTTGGAGAAAAATGAGACCCAGAGTAGATACTGCAGAAGAGAATAAAATGATGAAAGTGATATTTTAAGTGGCTTATCCTGGCTATAGATCACACAGGGTAGAGAGTGGTGGGAGGCAAGAAAATCTTCCAGAAAACTGTAGTTTAGATAAACCAGATGGAATCCTAATCTAAGAAGGAAATGAGAATGGAAAGGGTGTATCCGAGAGACACTGCAGAAATTCAACTGCCCAATGCCAAGAGCTACAACTGGGAGACCTTTGGATGTAAGTTGCTTGAGCTCCCCATCGGAGGTGGCAGTTTTATTTTTGCCCAGAAGTTCTGGAGGATGGGGTTGCTCTGGTCTGTTGATGTCTGAACAGATTGTGAAAGTGATCATTCCAACTTTCGTGTGCTGGACTTGTGATGGAAAGTTTCTCTGTGCTACTTATGGGGTAAGTGGGAGGATGACGCATCGGACTTGAGCTTCTGGGGGCAAGAGAGCAGCTGCGCAGATGGTTGTCTTACAGAACACAGAACTGTGATCAACTCCAGCATTTAGAGCATTTCCTTTCTCACGAAAATTTGTTTCACCCCTTGAGAAATAACAAAAGAACTTGTGCCATATGCTTCAAATATCACTAATTGCTCCAGGACTTTCCAGAAATATTTAAACTCCTATTCCCTCTTTTATCATTAACACCTACCCATCAGCATATATAGGTTTTAATGGGATTCTGGGCTCCAAAGAGATTTGCCCGAGTTAACCTCCAAAGAATACAGGGCAAGGTTAAGAATTGTAAAGATCTGTAATGGGATGGAAACGTGGGACTCTTCCTGTCTCAAGATTTTGGATCAGGCTCCCCAGCTTATGATTTTTTTTTATTAATTTATTTTTGCCTTCTCTGGGTCTTCATTGCTTTTGTAGCGCTTTCTCTAGCTGCGTTGAGCAGGGGCTACTCTTCCTTTTGGTGCACAGGCTTCTCATTTTGGCGGCTTCTCTTATTGTGGAGCACAGGCTCCAGACACGTGGGCTTCAGTAGTTGTGGTTCACAGGCTTAGGTGCTCCGTGGTGTGTGGGAATCTTCCCAGATCCAGGGATTGAACCCATGTCCCCTGCATTGGCAGGCAGATTCCTATTCACTGTCCCACCAGGGAAGTCACCCAACTTATCACTATAGGTGCAAAACACCATACCTTCTAAACTGTACTGAAAGGACATTGACAGAGGGGAAAAAAGAGAAATAGAAAACATTCTGGCCAGCATTGGTATATCACCCATCCTTAGGCAATATAAGAGAAGGCAAATTTACTAAGGAGAATAGAGGTCAAGAGTTAGGATATCTTTGGAAAGGGCCTTAATGTGTTGTTTATCCACTGTCCCTAACCCACCCCTTTACCGTATATGATCGGTGCTCTGCCCCACCCTCTTGCTTTACCACTTTTCAGTTCAGTTCAGTTGCTCAGTCGTGTCCAACTCTTTGTGACCCCGTGAATCGCAGCACGCCAGGCCTCCCTGTTCATCACCATCTCTCGGAGTTCACTCAGACTCACGTCCATCGAGTCCGTGATGCCATCCAGCCATCTCATCCTCACAATACTTCAAACTTTTTCAGTATTATTATATTTGTTATGGTGATCTGTGATAAGTGATCTTTTATGTCAATGTTTCTAAAAGAGTACAACTCTGATGGCTGAAATTATTTAACAATCAAATATTTTAAAATTAAAATATACACATTATTTTTTAGACAATGCTATTGCACGCTTAATAGACTACAGTATAGTGTAAACATAATTTTATATGTACTGGGGAATCAAAAACTTCATGTGACTCACTTTATTGTGATAGTTTCTTGTTTCAGGTAGGAAATTAAATCTGATTCCTGTCATTCCATCTTGGCTGGAAGCATATGTTTTATCCATTACCTTTCTATACTTTATGTATCTTTATACATCTTATATTTTTCCATATTTTATCTATATCATTCTATAGCTTCATATTTTAGATGTAAATAGCATGTACTTGGATCTTTTAAATCTAGCCGGAAAATTGTTGTGTTTCAACTAAAGCTTTAGTCTGTTTTTATTAAGCAATTACTGACTTTCAGGTTTATATCACATCCATATACTATTCTTCTCTATTCAATACTTATTTTTTCCTTATTTGCCATCTTGCTTTCTTTTGTAATTTTATTTGCTTGCGTATCTGTTTCTGGCTGTGCTAGGTCTTCACTGCTGCTTGGGCAAGCAGGGCTACACTCCAGTTGTGGTGTGCGGGCCCCGCTTTGCAGTGGCTTCTCTGCTTGTGGAGCGTGTGCCCTGGTGCCTTAAGTAGATGTGGCGCATGGGCTCAATATTGTGGCTCCCAGGCTCTGGAGTGTGGGCTCAGTAGCTGTGGCTCATGAACTCAAGGTGCTCCGCAGCACATGCTATCCTCCCAGATCAGGGATCGAACCCATGTCTCCTGCACCAGCAGGCGGATTCTCTACCACTGAGCCACCAGGGAAGTTCTTGCTGTCTTTTAAATAGATAACTTTTTATTTGCCTCATGTTTCCCCCTGGACTAGTTTGAAAATTTCTAGGATTTTCCACTTCATGGAAGCAAGTTTTATGAACCTGATAATATAGTCAGTAAAAATCAAAATGACGATAGCTCAGAATCCACGTGCCATAGTGAAATCACAACAGGCCTCTGAAAAGAGAATTTAAGGAATGAGGCGTACTCAGTAGCATACTACTGAGTAAAAAATTAATTAATAATGGGAGGGAAGATAGCTGAAAAAATAACTTGTTATTACCAGGAAAGATTCTGGTGGAAGAGGTAAAATGGCAATTGCTACTCTAGTTTTAATTATGCTTGCATGCCTTATGGCGCCAAGTAAGCAAATGAATTCTTAAGAAAAGCATCCCAGAGGTGATAGGAGGTAGTAGCATAATAATCTAAGCTTTCTGCACCTTGCTCTTTCCCTAAATAAAAGGTCTATTCCTCAGGGAAATAATAATAATTATAATGACAGTAATGACAGAGTAGCTAACAGTTTTTGAGTACTTAAGTATGTGATGTGCAATGCACCGTTACGTGGTTTTCTCATTTAATCCTCCCAATAATACTTTGACACGGATTTGACTGTATAGGACTCTCCCTGCGCATGCCCAGTCACTTCAGTCGTGTCCGACTCTTTGCGACCCTGTGGTCTGTAGCCCTCCAGGCTCCTCTGTCCATGGGATTCTCTTCAGGCAAGGATACTGGAGAGGGCTGCCCTTTCCTCCTCCAGGGAGGGCTCTCCCTGTATACCGCTTCAAATCCTCTGAGCCTCACTTATCGGTTAATCTAGCCAATGCTCGGTTACCGGTGCTGCACAAAGTCCAATTAGCTTCGTAAAGTCGAAACCTGGTGACATCTGCCCTCAGTCTCACGCTTTCTGCCCCGGGGCCTCTCTGCTTACACTCAGCATCGGTTGCTATGAGAAAGACCTGAATACGTCCTTGAAATGGATGTGTGCAGAAGTTGGCAGAATCCTCCTGTTAGTTCTCTGACCTCTAGAGTAAAAGCCAGTAATGATACGAAAGACAGGGTGGCAATTCTTGTCACTGCCCTCCTGCCCCACCTTTCTGGCCAAGACAGTAAAGCAACAGCAGATCTCAGGGAAAATTGTGAGATTAGAGCTACCACCACAGGCTTAAAAGAGGCAGGAGCAATGGTTCTGATAATATTCCCATTCACTTCACCTCTATGCATGCTGCAAAACAAAAAGAGAAAGCCCAGGGTAGTACGTGGTGGACGGCAATCACAAGCCTTAACTAGGTGGTAGCCTCAAACTAGCTGTTGTGCCATCTCTGGTTGCCTTAACACATTGTGTGTGTGTGTGTGTGTGTGTGTGTGTGTGTGCACGCGCGCGCACGCATGCTCCAAATGTCTGACTCTTTGTGACCCCATGGACTATAGCCTGCCAGGCTCTTTTATCCATGGAATTTTCCAAGCAAGAACACTGGAGTGAGTAGATTCCCTTCTCTAGAGGATCTTCCCACTCCGGGGATTGAACCCAGGTCTCCTGCATTGCAGGCAGATTCTTTACCATCTGAGCCACCAGGGAAGTCCCTAAAACCTGCTAGGCTCCTCTGTCCATGGAATTTTCCAGATAAGAATATTGGAGGAGGTTGCCATTTCCTACTCCAGAGCATTTTTCCAACCCAGGGATCAAACCTGTGTCTCTTGTGTCTTTTGCATTGGCAGATGGATTCTTTCCCACTGTGCCACCCGGGAAGCCCCAAACAGATCATCCCAGCCCCCTAACCCTTGATATGTGCCCATTGATCTAGCAGATGTCTTTCCTCCATCCAGAGCTATAGAGGAAGGATCAGAATCAGTTTAACTTTACATGAGAGGGACAGAAGTACATTCAGTGTCTTGCCTGAGGGCTGTGCTGACATTTCTAGTCTCTGCCCTAGTAGAGTCTGCAGGGACTTGATTGTTCTGAGATTTCACCAGGACATCAGTGCCATCATGCTAAGGGGATCTGATGAGAATGGGATGGCAAACATCCCAGACAGTCTTGTAAGTCCATGCAAATAGTACTTCTAAAAGACTTCTTTTCAACATAATTACAATAACATGTTTGCATCTAAAAATACTTAATAATTCCTTAATACTATCAAATTATCATTTTTCACATTTTCAGTTATTGCATAAATATCACAAAAATGTTTTAAGTTGGTTGTTTTACTAAATATAGGAAAAACCCTATACATTGCAATTAGTTAATATGTTTTTAAAGTCTCCTCTAACTATCAGTTCCTCTTCTATCTTTCTGGTTTTTTCCTTTGCAATTGACTTTCTAAAGAAACTGGGTCATTTTTCCTGCAGGTTTGATTTGGTTAATGTCATCCCTGTAGTATCTTTTGGCATGTTCTTCTATGTTTCCTGTAAACACGTACTTAGTGATAAAAATTTTTAGAAGTCCATCACATCTGGGATGACCATGGATATTCGGTCTAAGGTAGATGACAAGTTTTTGTATCTTACACATCCTATCATTAAGAAGGAGGAACAATGTTTGATGAACCTATTTGGGTTTTGGCCCCAGCAAGACCTGCACTTGAAAATACTATTCTAACCAGTTATCAGGTGGTCAGAAAGGCTTCCATTTTCAAGTAGGATCTGGAACACAAAAACAATTCAGAAACAAGTCTGGACTGTGGGGCAAACTGCCACTTGGGCCACATGACCCAGCAGATTGAGTAGTGCCAAGGAGATTCCTGGTGGGTAAGAATGCCAGGTGAAGATTCTGCCAAACCCTGCATGAAGATGAAAGCAGGTTTCTGGAGGAAGACCATTCTTCTAAATCAGAGAATTATTCTCCTTTTCAGCAACAGTTCCTGGTGTCCTACTGGGCTCTAGCAAACATTAACACCTGGGCTGCCAAAAGGCTCTGAAATCCTAACTGAGCACTCTGAGCTCACTCTGTAACGTCAGTTCATATAAGGAGCAGTACATTCAAAATCCTATCACAGCAGGTCCACAGTGCACATGCAAATTTTGTGATTAGTTGGCCCGGCTCCTATTCTACCCATGTTGCACAGCACTTGCCCCTCAGCTCATACTAATGACTTTATGGAGCGGGAGGAGGGTGTTCTTATATCTAAATGGTAGATGAAGGAAGAATTTACTTCACAGATGGGTTGGCATTATATGTTAGTGCTGGATTTCATCCAAAAGTGAATATTATAAGTCCAGTGGTAAACGGAAATTTTCTTAGTAGCCAGAGCAGTGATCAATAGTATACTTAACTGTTCCATGTTCTATGGGAGGAGAGATAGCCTGTTCAGTTCAGCTCAGTTGCTCAGTCGTGTCTGACTCTTTGTGACCCCATGAATCCCAGCATGCCAGGCCTCCCTGTCCATCACCAACTCCCAAAGTTCACTCAGACTTGTGTCCATTGAGTCAGTGATGCCATCCAGCCATCTCATCCTTGGTGGTCCTCTTCTCCTCCTATCCCCAATCCCTCCCAGCATCAGAGTCTTTTCCAGTGAGTCAACACTTCCCATGAGGTGGCCAAAGTACTGGAGTTTCAGCTTTAGCATCATTCCTTCCAAAGAAATCCCAGGACAGATCTCCTTCAGAATGGACTGGTTGGATCTCCTTGCAGTCCAAGGCACTCTCAAGAGTCTTCTCCAACACCACAGTTCTAAAGCATCAATTCTTTCGCTCTCAGCCTTGTTCAGAGTCCAACACTCACATCCATACATGACTACTGGAAAAACCATAGCCTTGACTAGACAGACCTTAGTTGGCAAAGTAATGTCTCTGCTTTTGAATATGCTATCTAGGTTGGTCATAACTTTTCTTCCAAGGAGTAAGCGTCTTTTAATTTCATGGCTGCAATCAACGTCTGCAGTGATTTTGGAGCCCCAAAAATAAAGTCTGACACTGTTTCCATAGCCTGAGGTATGGCTAAACACAGATTCCTAGGGAGTGGTGAATGCTTTGGACGATTGGTCAGGGACTTGAAAGGAATGAAACTGGAAGGGAAGTCTGGGGAAAAGACATGTGAATGGACCCCTAGGGATAGAGAGAAAGTGTATAGATCTTTGTGTCTCTCTTTGATGTCCAACAGAGAACATTCCTTGCAGAAGAGGCTCTCAACAGTCAGGTGAGTAGCAGGTTCCCTCACCCTATATTGTCAGCCAGTCTCCTGCTAAGCCACTGCAGTGGCAGACAATGAGTCTGAAAACAGAGTGATCGCGGTGGCAGGAACGGGGACTGTGCATGGGTCCGCCTGCACCAAGTCTGAACATTAAACGTCCGATCTGCAAACAGTGACCATTGTTTGCGTCCTTGATACAGCACCATTCCTCAGGGTCACCACCCAGACATGTGGTGTCAGGTTGATTATGTCACATCCTTCTAACCCAGAGGGAGCAGAAATTTGCCCTTCACAGAACTGACACTTCCTCCACATAGGTGTTGGCCTTTCAGCACACAGTGCCTCCACCAGCGTCACTGTTACTGATCTACAGAACGTTCGATGTATTAATGTAGAATAAAGTACTACATTGCCTTAGTGTAAAAGGTCCTCTGTTATGCCAAACAGGTGCAATGATGGCTACAGCACCACTGGATCCCCTGGTCTGACCATGTATCCCCTTATTCAGAAGCAACCCTTCTAAGAGAATATTCAGGAGTGTCATCCCCAATAAGGCTCCATCTCAGGACTAACACCCTGCTGAGTTGTGACATTTTGCTCCTGGTTACAGTATGTGCATTGAGCCAAAGGAAGTTACATGGTGCTGTTTCCCACATAGCTAGACTACATGGCAGTGGGGCGGAGGATGGCACAGGGGACTCAGTCATGAACTTACACCTGGTGGCACTGGGATCCTAATGCTGAAGGACAAGGAGACTAGGAAAGGAGCCATTACCCTGGCAAGGGTGATTGATCCAGATTGCCACAGGAGCTACTGCTATACAGCTCGAGTAGGGAAGACCAAGTCTGCAACCCAGGGATTCAATGGGGGCATCTTAATGATGGTGAGGATTTCAGTGATCACTGCCTGACAAGGACAAGACAACCAAAGCTTAGACTGTTCAGAGATGACTATCTGTATCACCTCCATCAAAGGAAGTAAAGGGGGTGAGAACTAACAGGTAAATGTTTCCTGCTCTCTCCATTCCCCAGACAAGTGAATCTGAGTTGCATATTACATGTCTTTTCCAGAAGTCTTGCAAAAATCAAGTTGCTGTTTGCTTATAGCAGAGACCCATTTAAACATACATCAGCCACTGGCTCGCTGCTCCCTTCACTCGCCCTTACCCCCATCCTTTCCTCCTGTTCTCTGCGTGACACTCCCCAGTAAAATATTCGTGCAACAGGCCTTTGTTTTATGCTGCATTTTCTGGAAACCTAGGCCGAAGCAGATACTACTGCTATTTCCCTTTTACTGATGTCAGTGAATTACTTGTCCATGGTTACACAACTACTGAATTTAACTAGGATTCAGTCTCGGTCTGCCTGTTGCCAGATGTTGTGCTTTCTGCCATTACTGACAATAGAATTTTCTGTAACCATGAAAATGTTCTCTAAGTGCCCTATCCAATGTGGTAGCCACTACCCATGCATGGCTTTGAGGTATGAGAGTTACTTAGTGCAATTCAGGAACTGAATTTTTAATTTGATTTAGGGTTATTGAAAATTAGCCGCATGCAGCTTGTGACTTTCATGTTGGATGGTCCCTGATTCCAAACCAAACATCTTCAAATCACTTTTCTCAATTGCCACCTAGGAAAGTTTTAAGGGTAAGCTATGAGGCATCGCTGATTTTATGTTCATAAAACAAGTCTGAAAGCATAGTAGCTAAAACCAATAAAGGTGTATTGACTATTCTTACTGAGATCTAATTGTAGAAATCCTCATGTCAGATGTTAGAAGTTTATTTGATACATTCAGCACGTTAGGAGGTCGGCATTGTGTTAACCAGTGGAGAGACAATGGTAAATGAGAGTGATGTGATCCTTGCCCTTCTCTTGAATACAATCAAGTCCAGATATTGCAGGAATGTTATCACTTTTTGTCTTCCTTCATCATCAAACAAGTGATCTGTGTAAAATATACATTTTTTCACCTGCTTCTTTGAGTATGATACTTTCACTGGAAGTTATCCTCTGACCCAACTTCTTCCTAAGTTCAGTTCAGTTGAGTTCAGTCGCTCAGTCATGTCCAACTCTTTGCGCCCCCATGAATCACAGCACGCCAGGCCTCCCTGTTCATTACCATCTCTCAGAGTTCACTCAGACTCACGTCCATCGAGTCCGTGATGCCATCCAGCCATCTCATCCTCGGTCGTCTCCTTCTCCTCCTGCCCCCAATTCCTCCCAGTATCAGAGTCTTTGCCAATGAGTCAACTCTTTGCATGAGGTGGCCAAAGTACTGGAGTTTCAGCTTTAGCATCATTCCTTCCAAAGAAATCCCAGGGTTGATCTCCTTCAGAATGGACTAGTTGGATCTCCTTGCAGTCCAAGGGACTCTCAAGAGTCTTCTCCAACACCACAGCTCAAAAGCATCAATTCTTCAGTGCTCAGCCTTCTTCACAGTCCAACTCTCACATCCATACATGACCACAGGAAAAACCATAGCCTTGACTATATGGACCTTAGTCGGCAAAGTAATGTCTCTGCTTTTGAATATGCTGTCTAGGTTGGTCATAATTTTTCTTCCAAGGACTAAGCGTCTTTTAATTTCATGGCTGCAGTCACCATCTGCAGTGATTTTGGAGCCCCCAAAAATAAAGTCTAACACTGTTTCCACTGTTTCCCCATCTATT
>SJYC01033774.1:0-18465 GCA_006408675.1 Madoqua kirkii | reverse complement strand
CAAAGTAATGTCTCTGCTTTTGAATATGCTGTCTAGGCTGGTCATAATTTTTCTTCCAAGGACTAAGCGTCTTTTAATTTCATGGCTGCAGTCACCATCTGCAGTGATTTTGGAGCCCCCCAAAATAAAGTCTAACACTGTTTCCACTGTTTCCCCATCTATTTCCCATAAAGTGATGGGACCGGATGCCATGATTTTCGTTTTCTGAATGTTGAGCTTTAAGCCCACTTTTTCACTCTCCTCTTTCACTTTCATTAAGAGGCTTTTTAGTTCCTCTTCACTTTCTGCCATAAGGGTGGTGTCATGTGCATATCTGAGGTTATTGATATTTCTCCTGGCAATCTTGATTCCAGCTTGTGTTTCCTCCAGTCCAGCATTTCTTATGATGTACTCTGCATAGAAGTTAAATACACAGGGTGACAATATACAGCCTTGACGTACTCCTCTTCCTATTTGGAACCAGTCTGTTGTTCCATGTCCAGTTCTAACTGTTGCTTCCTGACCTGCATACAGATTTCTCAAGAGGCAGGTTAGGTGGTCTGGTATTCCCATCTCTTCCAGAATTTTCCACAGTTTATTGTGATCCACACAGTCAAAGGTCTTGGCATAGTCAATAAAGCAGAAATAGATGTTTTTCTGGAACTGTCTTGCTTTTTCCATGATCCAGTGGATGTTGGCAATTTGATCTCTGGTTCCTCTGCCTTTTCTAAATCCAGCTTGAACATCAGGGAGTTCAGGTTCACATGTTGCTGAAGCCTGGCTTGGAGAATTTTGATCAGTACTCCATGTGAAAAAAGCATGCATGAGTCCTGGAGTCAGATATTTCTGGATTTGAATCAAATTCACCTTTGAAAGGCTTGCCCTATTTTACATAGTGACTTACCATTTTGAGACTTAGTTTTTCTCACCTAGAATGGGATTGTAAAAATTGAATGAAGTCATATATTCCCACAGAAATGTTACCCCTCTTTTTCTGATTCTGTCCTTTAGGAACTTCCTGTCTCAGTTCTCTTTAAACATTTCTAAGAATGTTTCACTGAACAGTTAGCTACATGGCAGGGGAAGCCAATTCTAGGAGGCTGTTGGCAGTGACAAGTGAGCAACAAAATAATAGAAATAATTTACAAAGGGAGATAAAGTTATAGTTCTGGTAATCACATAGCTTTTTCAAAACAAAGAGAAAGTTTCCAGCCCGTAATCACATAGTCCTGCCACATTCACCATGGAAACGTGTTTGGGTTACCAACCAGAGGCATGTAAACACGAGATAATAAAAAATAGATGACACTAGAGCTATGCTCTTTTTATTACTTTAGGAAATTTAAAACTGCTCATTTTACATGCAAGGCAGTATTAACAATGCTTTTTTGAATACTCACTGTGTATTTATCACTGTGCTGGTCCCTGGGGATGGAAAGATCAGTGCAACTTGGCCAGCATCCTCCACGCTGAAGTGGTCAGACACTATGGTCAACACATGTCCAAGGTACCATGTGACAACTGTCAGAGTCAGTACAGCTGCCTTGTCGTGGGCTGCCTCGTGGACCTGGAGAGCAGACACAGCAGTGATGGGCAGGGGTACCAGCCAGGCTTCAAGGACTTGGCCAGCTGGTCAGGTCATGGTCTGCAGCAGGAGCTGGACTGGGGGCCTGACTGATATTAATAGAGAGGTTCTGGGCTCCTTTTTGAAGCCAGATGAGATTTAGTTGCGGCTCAATACCCAGTTCTGATGGCTCTCAGGGATCGAAGCAGAGGTTGAAAGAAGTGCACGTGACCTTCTCTATTCTAGCTCCTAGGTAGGGACTTATGGCAGTAGTATCCTGAGATGCTTAGTGGGACCTCAGGCTGGGCCATCAGCTGCTCTCACTTCAGATGAAAGAGCTACTTGCGTCTGAACACCCATTTTGGTTTCCCTGTGGCAATGGCTGAGTCCTCCTTGGCCCAGGAACTCTTGCTGTGGCTTTCTGTGGTAGCCCAACTTCACTGAGGGGTTAAAGCTCCCTTCTTGGTTCTCTCTTGGGAGCTCTTCTTAGGTGCTCTGATGGAATATGGTCCTCTGATTATATTGGGGTCAGTGGCACCTCTCTGAGGCACCTCTTGTAGCATCGTTGAGTGTCCACTGAGAAAGAGAGCCATGAGGCCTGAAGGGATCAGGAAAGGCCTCCCAGAGGCGAGCCATAGGGATATGAACAGCTGATTACACGGTGGTCTGTGTGAATGGGATTCCCAGAAATGTGCAGTGCACAAGCCTTGTAGCTGTATAAGGCATCCCAATGGATAGGTAGACAAGAAGAGAATTAAGCATTCCTGAAAGTGAAGACAGCACAGGGAAAGACCCAGAAACTCTCAGTTGCTTCACATTCACTTATGACCATTTTAGCTCTCTGGTGGTTCAGATGGTAAAGAATCCTCCTGCAATGAAAGAGACCTGGGTTTGATCCCTGGGTTGGGAGGATCTCCTGGAGAAGGGAATGGCTACCCACACCAATATCCTTGCCTGGAGAATTCCATGGACAGAGAAGCCTGGTGGGCTACAGTCCAAGGAGCTGCAAAGAGTCTGACACAAATGAACACACCAGCACACACTCAGTGAGCGCATCACTTTAATCCAAAGAATATTCTATAAACATAGGCATTTTCACCTTGTTGTTACTTCACTAACTCCCTCTGTATCTCTGGAGGATTGCTTTGTGGCAAGTATTATTACACTCACAGCAACTTCAGTGGAATACATTAAAATTAGCAACCTGGTTTCTGAGAGTGAATTATTGGCAGAGATGGGAAGAGAGAGCATCTCAGCCTTGGGGTCTAGCTCCTTTCCAGTCCTGTCTTAGACCTGATCACTTACACTTAGGAAAAAAAAAACTGATTTTTTTTTTAAGAGCAATGGAAGAAAAGTGAGCTGGCCATAAATGCACTAAACAAGGGCCAAACCTGGCAGAAATTTTTAAAAAAATCATGTATCCTTGTGCGGTGACAAACTGAAGTTGCTATAAATGCCAAGAGAAAACAATACAGAGAAAATGGATGAGGATACTGGAAACATGCTCATACATTTATGCAGTAAATGTGATGTGTGATCTCCGATTGGCAAACGCCTGATGTAAGACAATATGAAGGTACTGCAAAATCTAAGTTAGTATAACATTTCTCCACCACACTCTTTAGATTTACTGCCTGATTTTTATGGGTTTTAAATGGCTTTTTCTTGACATTAACTATTTAGCAGTTAACAGTTAATTCATCACTTTAATCACGGATTGTTTCGTATTGCATAATATGACAGGAATTGGGAAGGAAAAGACAGCATGACATGGCAAATTCCTGGATTTGGGGGGAAGTATGGGGATGAATCTATTTCAGATTCTAGTTTGGGCAAAGCCTTAGGAACAATAACCATCACGTAGAAAAGAATAATAGCTGCCATGTTTTGAACTCTTACTGAGCACTATGCCTGTGAATACACCATCTCATTTAAATATTCTGACAATCCTTTGAGAGAGGATTAAAAAAATATCCCTGTTTTTCAGGCAGAGAAGCTGAGGCTTAGAGAGTTAAACAAAGCATTAAATCTCACAGAAGAGAGACTTCCCAGATAGTCCAGTGGTTAAGATTCCATGCTTCCTGTGCAAAGGGGTGCAGGTTCCATCCCTGGTTAGGGAACTAAGATTCCATGTGCCATCTGGCAAAAAAAAAAATGTTATAGTGGAAGGCAGAGTTGGCATTAGAACCCAGGTCTGCCACTCCCCAAGTGCTGGTTTAACTCTTATGTTGAAGATGATCTAAACAATGATCTGGGAGAGATGGTCAAAGGAAGTTCTGAAGACTGATCATTGGAGTCAACTCTACCTCCCACACTTGGGTCTGGAACCATCCTCACATCTAGGGGCCAAAAGTGGCAGCATATTTCAGACTGCTGTCCTCCCCCAGACACACACAGGACTCTGCGGTAGGAGAATAAGGGAGAGGGCATGGTGAAGATCACTCTAAGAATGAAGTCTTCCTTGGTAAAGGTTTCATCCAGACAGCGTCCTGGCAATTAGACTTTGTCTGAAAGGCATGCTGGGTTCTCAGCTGCAGGACCAGGTGAGAGGGAAGGAGCCACAAATAGGTAGAACTGGGGTTGCCATGCTTACTGTCTGGGTGGTCCTCCCAGGGTGGTAGCCAGTGACCTTAGTCCCAGCGAGGAGGGAAGAAGAGAGGAAGGAAGCAAGCAAGTCCACAAGACCAAAGGGCTATAGCAAATTCAGATTTAGTCTGGGATGGCATAAATAAGTGGGGGTCTGGACTTCCCTGGTGGCACAGACTGTAAAGAATCCACCTGCAATGCAGGAGACCTGGGTTCAATCCCTGGATTGGGAAGATGCCCTGGAGGAGGACATGGCAACCTACTCCAGTATTCTTGCCTGGAGAATCCCCATGGACAGAGGAGCCTGGGGGCTGTAGACCATGGGTTTGCAAAGAGTTGGACACAGCTGAGTGACTAAGCACGCCTAGCCCACTGGGTGAGGCATATCAGCAGAAGTTCCTAAGATGCTGAGATGCTTATTGGTAGAAAAAAAGACATTGTCAAGGTTTAAGAATCCGACCTTATCAGAGCCCCACACTACATAGAAGAGTTTCCTAAGTGCCAGATAGCATATCAAGGCCTCAGTCAAAAAAGTCTAAGGTTTACATAGAGAAACAGACTTGTGGCCACAACAGGGGAAGGAGAAGGTTGGACAAACTGAGAGAATAGCACTGAAACATATACATTACTGCGTGTAAAAACAGATAACCAGTGGGAAGCTGCTGTGTAACAAAAGGAGCTTGGCCTGGTGTTCTGTGACAACCCAGAGGGGTAGGATGAGGGTAGTGGGCTGGGAGGGAGGTTCAGGAAGGGGGAGATATGTGTTATACTTATAGGTGACTCATGTTGTACGGAAGAAACCAACACAACATTATAAAACAATTATCCTCCAATTAAAAAAGAAAAATTATAAGGTTCAGAGCATGGCTTTTGTCCCAGCAGAAACACTAGAGTTCACATCTGGTAGTAGTCGAGGTCATTTGGCCTTGAGATTGGTCCCCAGTTATCTTTTCTACTGTACCCTGGTTTTGCCCCATCCAGTACTATGGTTGACATAGTGATTCCTGGAAACAGTACTGTAAAACCCACCAAAATGTCCTCAAGAGAAAGGTCCATTTAATTAGTCTTTTTGTATCTGCAGTTTCTAATGCAATGCCTGGTCTAGAATGGGTCCATAAAGATGTCTGTTGAAAGGATGAATGGGAACGTTCTGTACAGGGATACAATACAGGAATTTACATTTTGAAGCCAAGATTAATGCAAGTAGATCAGGCCTATTGCTGGGTTCAGTTTCAACAATGGACTTGACTCTAGTTACTCATGGCTTGAAAGGTCATCATGGAAAACAGCAGGTCAGCTCTCCAGACTGGCTTTAATTTGGATCTTCTTCAACCATAACCATCTTACCTTGAGATATGTGAGACAGAACTTCCTTCTGGTCCCAGGTGTCCTCACATAGATAAAGGTATTAAGTCCCAGACAGCAGAACTGGGAAAAGATAGCCACAAGCTGAGGGTGGTAAGACTGTCTCTCCATGGAGCTGGTCATCCCATTTCATGAGCGTCTGTAACATTGCTACTGGAATCCAGGTTCCAGTCACTCTGAGTAGAAGGCAGTCAGAGCAGCCAGCTCAGAAAGCTCAAGTTGCCCAGACTTTGATAGAGTTAGAGGAGTGTGGTGGCCCAGCACAGCTCAATCTCATAACATAATTGAAATCTTGTGGACATTGCCCTTTGCTTCTTGCTAGACTCCAAGGTAGCTTTGAATTCAACCCACCTGAATTCTCTAAGCACAGGTTCTTCAGAGACAATGGGGACAACACCTTACTCTGACTCAAGTCCTTTCCTTGGGGAATCAGCAAGCTGAAGCTGTGTCTGGGATAGCCAGGACTAGTGAATGTCTCTTCTGTTTCAGGCTTAGGGACTATACAGCTGCCAGCAACAAGATTTGCACTTCTGTCTCTCAGTTCCATCTTGTATCTTCCAGAACCTGTTGAATGAACGTAACATGCTTCTTACCCAAGGACTGTCTAGAGGGGCCAGAGGAACTAGACATTCTGAGATGGCTGGGTTCTCTTTCCTCATGTAATATCTATTCATTTTTGGAAAGCATGTGGATCGCTGTGGATGAATGCTGTCATATACTACTCATATGCCCCAGTGAATGAGTTTCCCTAGTTTATTATTCATTGCAATTTAAAGATATTTATATTTATTTATTTGACTGCATAGGGTCTTAGTTGCAGTGTGCCAAACATTTGATCTTCATTGCAGCATGTGCTATCTTTATTTGCAGCATGAGAACTCTTAGATGTAGCATGTGGGATCTAGTTCCCTGACAAGGATTCAAACCCAGGTCCTCTGCACTGGGAGCTCAGAGCCTTAGCCACTGGACCACCAGGAGAGTCCCTCTTCTTTGTCTTGCTACAGTCTGGTCAGTCCAGGACTGGATGTGCATGTTAGCTAGTCAGTCTTCCTAGAAGGAGTTCCAGAGTTATAATTTGGGATGCTGACTCCTCCATTGACTTTGATAAGACCACAAGGAAAGCCATTTGCCATTTCTGTCTTAGGACCTTTATCCATTAAGGAGAAACAAGGATGTCAAACCGACTTTTGTGATTGGGGGAAAACATATTTGTTAGGTTGTCAAATTCTCAAAAATAGGGAGCTTGAAAACAATGGGAAGCAATTGATGTGACACATGTTGCTGACTGCAAATTCCAAATACAGCGCTGGTGGGAAAATCTTTTCTATGACAGATGGGTAACTGTGAGCTTAACTCTTGCTGTTGATTTATCTTTTCTTTAAGAACAGTGAACATTTCTGCCCTTTAGTGTTTAAAACCAGAGGGAAACCTTGAGAGATTGACTCCAGAGTTTGAGAGCTTCAACTTTAAAAAATCATTCTTTCTCCAAATGGCAGAACCTTGGAACTAGTGCTCCTAATTACTTTAGAGAAGGAAATGCTGTTAGAAGTAAAAGGATGAACTGGCAGAGGAAGGGCAGCAAGGGATCCCTGGGAACCAGGCTGTGGCAAGCCAGAGCTGGCCCAGTGAATGGATGTTTCTAGATTCCCTCTCCAGTCCCTCTGTCATAGAACACTAGGTACTCACTTCCCGTATCCACAAAATGGAATTGATTATACTTGGTGCTTCTCTCCGCTGTTGTGAAAATGAATGGATTTAGGCAGAATAGATCTTTTCATAACAGTTTCACCTAGACTGAACCAAGACATGATGAGCAGTGCATTCCAGATGCTGATGATCCCCTCCTGCTATCTTTTCTCTCTGCGCCTGCCTCTTCTTTGACAGCACAGGGTACGGATGGCATCCTAAGATGCCTCACTTCGCGCTCTGTCTCTCCCCACCCTCCTCTTTTCCCCTCTCACTCTCCCTGCTCATTTCTCCCTTTGACGAAAACTGCCTTCTACCAAGGTGAGACACTTTGCATAGATTTAAAAGCAACAGGATATTGTTTTTCTCCCCAGATATTGCACAAGTAGCAAACACAATCAAAGATCAACTGCTTGGAAATATGAAGAGTGCTTTTCCAATGGTTCCAGGAAGGCAAGATGCCTATAACGTGAAAAGGTTTACCATCTGTCACCTAAATGTAGTCTTTTTTTTTTTTCCAGGAGACAAAGTGAACCAGGGCTCAGGAAGGTCTCACCACTTCTTTATTATTTTTTAAATAAAGTCTTGGCCAAAGGTTGGTCTGTTTGTCAGAGACAGGAACCTTTCTACGGGTTTTCACGGTTGCTTACAGTTCCTTAATGTTTGGAAGTGGAAGCTTTGATCAACAGAGAGGTAAGAAAATGTCAGTGAACCCAGTGGGTAATGAGACACAGCCTGGGGCCAAAAGAACCCCTCTTCTCCGCAGCCTTCCCCTGCTGGGAAGCACTGAATGTGCACAGATCAGATTCTCGCCAGCTATCAGCGGGCAACTAACAATCTCTGAAAAGTCGCCTGTGTTACAGAAGAAATGAGAAGGGGCCTCTGACAAATAGGAAATAACAACAATAATTGTTGCTTTGTCACTAAGTCGTGTCCAACTCTTTTGCGACCCCAGGGATTGTAGCTCACCAGTCTCCTTTTTCCACAGGACTTACCAGGAAAGGACACTGGAGTGGGTTGCCATTTCCTTCTCCAGGTGACCTTCCCAACCCAGGAATCGAACCCAAGTCTCCTGTATTGCAGGTAGATTTATGACCTCTGAGCCACCAGTAATAACATCAGATTTATATGGCAAAGTTTGAAACATATTTCCTCCTCATTACAACTGTATGAATTAGAAAAGGCATTTTCTAGTCTCCAAAGATAATCAGCTTACCAAGATTTGTCAGAAACTGATGGCTAACTGTGTCAACCTGACTGGTCCCAGAGGGCCGAGAAATGGCTAAACATCATTTCTGGGTGTGTCTGCTACAGTATTTCTGGATAAAATTAGCCTTTGAATCAATGCACTCAGTAAAGCAGTTTGCCCTCCCAGATGGAGGTGGCATCTTTCAATCTATTGTGGGCCTGAAGAAGAATGAATATATATTATATACTATATTAATATATAGTATGTATTAATACATATGTGTTATATATTATTATAAATATATATTATATATAATATTACATATATATTAAAGTGAAAGTTGCTCACTCATGTCCAACTCTCTGCAACCCCATGGACTATATAGTCCACGGAATTCTCCAGGCCAGAATACTGGAGTGTGTAGCCATTCCCTTCTCCATGGGATCTTCCCAACCCAGGGTTTGAACCCAGGTCTCCTGTATTGCAGGCAGATTCTTTACCAGCTATACATTAAAAACTGAATCATTTTGCTGTACACCTGAAACTAAAACAATCTTGTAAGTCAACTATGTGTGTTACGGGCTTTTATATCATAAATATATACATTAAAAACTGAATCACTTTGCTATAACACCTGAAACTAAAACAGTCTTGTAAATCAACTATAGTTCAATTTTTTAAAATGTAAAGATAATCTTAGCCCATGGACTGGACAAAATCAAGCAGTGGTAGATTTGGCCAGCACTGCCCTAGAGCCTCGAGAGAAGGAACGACTGGCCAGGCAGCCAGTTCCTGGCTCACAGAATGTGCTCAGCACTTACTGGGTACATCAATCAATAAATGAGGTCAATGCCAGCCCTTACACTGCTTCCTAAAAAAATCCACTTATTTAACCTCACATCCCACCTACCGTGAAGTCTCCCAAAAGGCAAGAAGCTCCCCCAGTTTTATGCCCCTCTCCTCAACACAAAAGGCTCGCTGAGAAGCACTTACATTGCACGGGTTTGTGTTAATTGGCCGCATCACAAAACCGCCATCCCCAGCCTTGTTCCCTCAATTTCCCAGCAACGCTTTGGCCCAGTAAGCCAGGGAATTTGGATGTTGAAAGCACTGAGGAACATAGGTAAGGTGTTTCTGCAGCTCTCACTAGGAGAAGAGGAAAATTTCAACCACGTGGGAAGCTTTGTGATGGGAATGACACACAGACCAGAGGAGATAATGTTTGCGATCTGATCAAGCAGCATTACCAGCTTGGTATTATAGAAGCCCGTCCGTTAGATGACTTCCCCCGTGGATTCTGTCCTCAGTCCGGATAGCCATCTGTGGGCTCAGCCTGAGGGATTTATCACCTTCTGGTTTTGCGGCCAGAACAAGTGCCCACCGTCGATAAGATCAGGAGGCTGATTTGGCAAACTGAACTTTAATATGATTTTCCTAAGAAAAGTTATTATCCTCAGTCCCCCTCCAGTTTGTTGAAACAGTCCCCCCAGGAGATAAAGAGATAAGGAAGTCCTGAAACCATCCAGCCTTTGGACTCAGCACTATCCTGCTTCTTGTAGGCTGTGTAGACAACAGGCCGCATCCCAAGAACTCCCAGAGAAACATGGTAAAGTCAGAAAGAGCCCTTTTTCCTGGAGATGATAAAGCCCTGCAGTCTTTAGCCAGGGCTCTTGGGCCGACCCCAGGTGAAGATGTAATGTGAATAACAGCCCCAAACTCTCATCAACCCGGCTGATGTCCCCACATAATCCTCTTCCCCAAAGCCAGGTTCTCTGGTTTTTAGTGGCTCAGACGCTAAAGAATCTGGCTGCAATGCAGGAGACCTGGGTTTAATTCCTGGCTCAGGAAGATCCCCTGGAGAAGGGAATGGCAACCCACTCCAGTATTCTTGCCTGAAGAATTTCATGGACAGAGGAACCTGGTGGACTACAGTTCATGGGATTGCAGAGTTGGACATGACTGAGCGACTAGCACACACATCTATCAAAAGCTGTTCTCAGAAGGACCACTTTTTCATTCTGAAATTCTGAGCTCCCTAGAATAATTATTTATAACCAGTTGTTTGTTGTCTGTCTCTTTCCACTGGAATATAAGCTCCAAGATATCAGTGTGAACTATTTCCCTGACTTGAACAGGTGCCTGGCAAATCTTTCTTGAAAGAATTAATGAACACATGGTGTATAGTTGACTGCACAACTGCTATCTCACTGACCCCAAGAAAACAGAGGGACTTGAGAGGAAACAGTCATGCCTTCTGCTTTTAAAAGGGTCAGAGACTCCTAGGCCTACATATAATCAAGTGATTATCCTTGTAAATTGATATTTTTCTAACAATTTAATGGCTATAAAGAGCTTAGAAAAGTGCCTGGCTCATAGGAAACAATATACAGGATTCTTTAGCAAACAAGCATAAGTAAAATAAAAAGCTGGCAAACCTTTCCCCATCACTGAGACAAATTAGAAAAGACAGCCTTGCCTAACATCTCCCCTCTATCACCCTTCTTTGCCCCCTTTCAGCCCCATTTCTCTCCTTGCTTTTACATGGAATTCCTTTTTTGCCCCTTCCATGTAAGGTTATTGCACCTGTTTATTCTTGCCAGGTTTCATGGGTCTGAGAATATAGGAATAGGAAGTGTCCCAGGTGCCTTTCCCTTAGGGAGTGGTCCTTTTAAATGCTCAATGACTCACGTGTGCCTACACCCCTGTTACATAATCCTTGGACTAAAGAAATACATATATCTCTGAAGGTGTAAATTTGGGGATAAGGAATGGGCCCAACTGCCCCCTTCTCCTCCCACCTCCAGGTCCTATTTCAATATGTAAAAAGCCTATCTGAAAGTCCAGACCTTGGAGGAGGGTGTCTCTTCAGGTTCGGTTTCTTCTCTAAGCTGGTGATCATTGTTGTTGATGATAAAGATATAAAGATGATAATGATGAAGATGAATACTGACCTGTAATGCATGCACTGGCCATGGGCTACTCACAAGCTTTTTCGTGAATTATGTTTCACCCTCAGTAGGTCAGTCAATTCAGTCGCTCAGTCGTGTCCAACTCTTTGCAACTCCATGGACAAGCATCATACCAGGCTTCCCTGTCCATCACCAATTCATGGAGCTTACTCAAACTCATGTCCATCAAGTCAGCGATGCCATCCAACCATCTCATCCTCTGTCGTCCCCTTCTCCTCCTGCCCTCAATCTTTCCCAGCAACAGGGTCTTTTCAAATGAGTCAGTTCTTCGCATCAGGTGGCCAAAGTATTGGAGTTTCAGCTTCAACATCAGTCCTTCCAATGAATATTCAGGACTGATTTCCTTTAGGATGGACTGGTTGGATCTCCTTGCAGTCCAAGGCACTCAAGAGTCTTCTCCAAAACAATAGTTCAAAAACATCAATTCTTCGGCGCTCAGCTTTCTTTATAGTCCAACTCTCACATCCATACATGACTACTGAAAAAACCATAGCCTTGACTAGACAGACCTTTGTTGGCAATCAGTTCAGTTTAGTCACTCAGTCATGTCCAACTCTTTGCGACCCCATGGACATGGTTATCATTTTATCACCTGTTTCACAGACTTAGAGGTTAGCTAACTTTCCCAAGGTCAAAGTGTTTGTAACTGTCAAGGCCAGATATTCAAACCCAGGGCTATCCTTATTCATGAATACTCTTCATGAGGCACAGTGCTACAGACAATGCTTATATCACACCTAATTTTTGCCACAATCCTGCCAGGGCGATCTCTGTCTCTTTCATAGTTGTGACAAATGAGACTCAGAGGAACTCAGTGACTTATTCAGGTTGCAGACAAAATGATGGATCCAGTATTTGAGCTGAGAATTCTCATGTTCTTTCAACATGGTAGCACTGTGGGTCATTTTTATTTTCTCCTTTAAATTTTAAGAACAGTTTTCAAATTTTTGAAAATAAGCATATATTACTTTTATTTTTATCTTTTTATAGTCTCTTAATTACATTAGTAATGCATGAAGACATGCTTACGGTAAGAAATTTAACACTGTAGAAGATATATTACTTTTATAATGAGCAGAAAAGATTACTAAAATGTTACTGTATGTTTCTTTGGGTTTACTAATGACTTCACTTTTGTTATCACTAGTAATTCTTACAGAGAGAAATGAGGTAGGCCTGTGGCAATGCTTCCATTTTTCAAATGGAGACCTTGGTAAGTAGGGAGAGGGTTACTCACCATTAGTTTATGTTGAGAGATTAAGTACATCTCTTATCTTCCTGTTTCTACTTGGCAAGCATGCCCTGGGCAGTTAGGTGGGCTACAGAGTACCAAAGGATGCAAGTTTCTCATATTCTCCTAGAGAAGTGCCAATTACAAATTGGCACTTGCCATCTACCTCTATAAGGATTAAATCATGAGCTGCTGCAGCTACTGACCTTCAACAAGCCCTGAAAAGAGTTCAGGGTGAAGATCAGGAATGAGGCACTCTGTGTTCTGAGAAAAACTGGCAGAAAATGTCTTCAGATAGATGTTTTCAGTAGAAGATTTCATGAGCCCAATTCTTATATCTTCATGTATCTAGAAAAACACTAAAATCATTAACGGTGACATCTGCTCCTCCTGACTAGTAGCAAGACTCTGCCAAAATGTATGCTCAACTGTACGTATCCTCTCTTTCACTAAAATTGTATATATAACACTGACCTTCCCTTTTGCCTATTTGGAGCAGTTTTTAGAGCTATCTGAAGTGCTGTTTCCTGACCTATGGTCTTCATTTGGCCCCCAAATAAAACAACTCTCAGCTCTCATCCTGTGCATTTTTTTCTTTGTTTTTTTTTTTTTTTTTTAGTCAACAGGAACATGTAGGCTATATATTGATGGGACTGCAGGGCGTCAGGGAGTGGATCCAGCATGTAAGGGAGCATTGGTGGGAATCAGGGCCCAGAGCTCTGGGTATCAATAGGATCAGGGCAGGATAGCTGGTCCATTCAAGTGGGGAAATTGGGATGAGTTTAATGAATGGATCTTTTTACAAAGGTGTGAGCTGGGTTAAAAGGAACCAATAGGTGATAGTAAAATATCTGGATATTAATAGCATCGGTTACCAGCCTAGGGATAAAGGAGCAAGAGGAGGGAGTGGTTAGGGAAACTTGGATAGAGCTGTTGAGAGGGGCACCCAGATAGAGATCTGGCTTTAGAGAGCACAGCGTGGTCACCACCAACCCACAACCAAGGAGTAGGGCGCCCGGGGAATAAATGGCCCAGCTTCCCTCACCTTCCACTTTATCACCTCCTGCCTGTAATCTGCACCCACGGAACCCAACAGATGGCAGGGGCAAGGGAGCCCAGTTGGTACAATTCATATGGGCAACTTCTGGAGATACAGAGAAAGCGTGATGAGTGGATGGGAGGGGCAAACTTTATAGCCACACCCACCCTGCCATTCTTTTCAAAGTAAAGGAGGGCAGAGCAGGGGGGCTGTAAATTCCTAGAAAGTGGAAGCAAAAGAAAAAGGGGCGAGGATGGTAGCCCTGATGACCGCAAAGCCTGTCCCCCCTTTTAATTTTCATTATGTTTTTGTGCCTTTAGGTATCTGTTCATCTATTTATCTTTATTTGTGTCTATCTTAGCTGCGCTGAGTCTTCATCGTGGTGTGTGGCCTTCTCTAGTGGTGGAGCGCCGGCTCCACAGCGTGTGGGTTCATTAGTCGCGGTGCAAGGACTGAGTTGCTCCATGGCGCGTGGGCTTGAACCTGCATCCCCCACACTGGAGTTAGAGAACAATGGAAGAGATAATATAAAGTTTCCTATACCCTGCATCCAGTTTCCCCATTATTAACACCTCAAATTAGTGTGATACCTCTGTTATGATTAACGAACCAATATTGATACATAAATCCTATTAACTAAAGTCCATAGTTTTCTCAGATTTCCTTAGTCTTTCTCTAATGCCTTTTCCTAACCCAGTTGTCCATCCAGCATATCACATTACATTCAGTCATGTTTCCTTAGGCTCATTTTGGCTGTGACAGTTTCTCAAACTGTTTTTGATGACCTTGACATTTTTGAGGATTTCTGGTCAGGTATTTTGTAGGATGTCACTCTATTGGAATTGGATGTTTTTCTCATGATACAACTGGGGTTATAGGTTATGGGAAAGAAATCCACAGAAGTAAGTACCATTTTTATCATATCATATCAAGGGTACATACTATCAACATGATTTATGACTATTATGTTGACCTTGATTGCTGGCTGAGCCCATGTCTTTGTTAGTTTTCTACACTGTATTTTTGTTTCCTTTCGGTCCTGTTCTCTTAGGAAGGAAATTACTATGTGTGACACCCAAAATGCAGCAGCTGCTCCCTTTCCTTGAAGGTAAAGTATCTACATAAATGATTTGGAATTCTTTTGCATGGGAGCAATCCGGTTTCTCCCCCATTTATTTTATTCAATCACTTATTGTATCAGTATGAATCATGGATACTTATTTTCTACTTTGGGTTATAACCCAATACAGTTTTATCTATCTTGTTGCTCATAGTGTCTCAGCTTTGGCCATTGGGAGCTTCCCAATTGGTTTTTGTGCCCCTTTGACATATCTTCATCAATCTGTTTTGATTTGTGTGTGTGTGTGTGTGTATGTGTGTGTGTGTTTGTGTGTGTGCATAGTCTTACATCCTGGCAGTATAAGATTCTTCAAGCTTTTCTTGCTGAAAGAATAACAATTTCCTCTATTCACAGAACATTTCTGATGCCAAATATCTGGGGGTTTCATTGAATTAAGCAATTCTGACACTGACTACCTGGAGTTAGCTAAGATCCTATGAGTCAACAGCCCAGTCCCACAAGACTGCACCCGCCCCCATTTCAGATGCCATTCACAAGCAGTGGGTCCCCAGGTCAACGGCACTCCTGTCTGACTTGGCTACAGATAGGAGGTTCTCTCTCCTTGGTTCCATAATTTGCTTTAATGGCTTCAGAACTCACAGAAACACTGAACTTACTTTACTAGATTGCTATAAAGGATACAACTCAGGAGCAACCAAAAGGGAAGAGACACACAGGGTAAGGTGAAGGGAAGAACGGTGGCGCTTTAATACACTCTCTGGCTATAAGTCTCCCAGCACCTTGATGTGTTCGCCAGCCTGGAAGCTCTCCAAACTCCATAGTTTAGGGGTTTTACGGAGGCTTCGTGATGTAAGCATGATTGATCAAATCATTGGCCATTGATGACTAACTCCATCTTTAGCCTCTCTTCCTTCTCTGGAGGGCTCAGCTCAGCTGGTAGAGAATCCACCTGCAATGTAGGAGACCTGGAGGGCAGAGGGCAGGTAGGGCTGAAAATTCCAAATCTCTAACCACAGTTCGTTTCTCTGCCAATCGGCTCCCATCCTCCAAGAAGTCACCTTGTGAGCATAAACTCAGGCATGGGCGAACGGGGCGTATCATGAGTTAGAGAAGAAGTCCCCCTACTCTACCACTCACAAAATGCTAAGCGTTCTGTGAGTTCTCTGTCAGAAACTGGAATGATGACCAAATGCATATTTCTTATTGTGTAGGAGAAAACCGTGCTCACAGGCAGTGCTTTTCAACTTCAGTCTTAGAGACTCACCAATCTCCAAAGTTGCTAATACTTAGGTCAGCACCATTTCCCATTTAGGTTCCTTGCTGTAAACTGCATTTCCTCCTGCGACCTTTCAACCCTCTAAACAGTTTTTTAAAATTTACAAACATTAAGCTTCAATCTCTGTGCTATACAAAGTTCTACGGGTTTTGACAAATGCATAATGTCATGTAATATCAGTAGAATCAGACAGAATAATTTCACTGCCTTAAACCACCCCCCCCCCGACCGTGTCTCATCTATTTGTCCCCCCTACCCCTCTTTCACTTGAGCCCCTGGAAACCACTAATCATTTTACTGGCTATATAGCTGAGCCTTTTCCAGAAAGGTATGAAATTGAAATCAAACAATGTGTGGCCTTCTTGACTGGCTTCTTTCACTTAAGAGTTTCAAGGTCCATCACGCATTTTGGCAGCTCGATAGCTCTTTTTTGTGTGTGTGTGTGTGTGTTTTTTATTCGTGACTGATACTCCACACTATGGAAGAACCATAGTTCACCCATTCACCTAGAGAAGGACATCTTAATTCCTTCCAGTTTTTGACTATTAGGAATACGCTGCTCTAAACATTTACATGCAAGTTTTTGTGTGAACACACCTTATTAAATCAACTGGGTAAATACTCAGGAGCATGATCCTGGCTTGTATGGAAAGACTATGTAGCTACGCAAGAAAGTGCCAAATTGTCTTTTTCAAAGTGACTGTATCACTTTGAATTCCCACCAGCAATGAATGAGGGGTCCTGCTGCGCTAAGCCTTGCCTTTGAATTAAAACCATGTCACACACAACGTGAAGTAAAACTCCTAGACAGTCTCAACTGCTCTAGAAGGCAGGGTTTCCATAAGAAGCAGTGGTGACTGGGGCACAGGGGCTCAGAATCCACCGTGCCGTGGCTCTTGAGGCCACCAATTCCCAAAGGGCCCCTAGACAAGCAACACTTTTACACTATAAGAGGGTGATAATTCCCTGGATGAAATAAGAGAAGAGCATGTTGAAGATACCAAAGATGCTAGGAATTCCCACTATACAGCCAAAGAGTAGTTCTGGGAGATCCAAAAGGAGTTCCACTAACCAGACCCTCAAGAGGCACATGTGTTATCTTGGGTCCAAGGGTTTTCCCATGTACACTACAGTCAGGACAAGTTTACCTGTAGGAGTCTTCAAAGTGAGAAGATGTGACATAGGAAAATTAAGAACTTGCCAAGTTTTTCATTTGCCAATCCTTAGAGGCCTGGCGTGCTGCGACTCATGGGGTCTCAAAGAGTCGGACACGACTGAGCGACTGAACTGAACTGAACCGAACCACAGAGATACGTGGAGCCTGTCTATGGGCCAGTGACTGCACAAGGTACTACATCCCAGAACTCCTAGAACAATGGAGGAGACCAGCACGTCCACAGAACATCACAGCTCAGCGCAACACACAGCACAACTGAGGGACACGCGATGATTTTGGACCTGACGAGGCAAGCCTGGTTAGTAAACAGGAACAAGTGAAGTGGCAGCTTCGACAAAGCTTCTGCATCCAAGAAACCAAGCCAGGCCACCCGAGGGGTCATCATTCCTTTTTCAGGCTTATGCTAAATGACTGCAACTAGGTTTTTGTAGATGGATTTGAAAGAGGGGATGAATTCCTTTGTATTTTTGAGGCTATTGCCGAGGAAAACATGGCAGGAGGTAGAGGAAGAAGCCCAGTGGTGGAGCAGCCCTGGGCAGAGAGAGGCAGAGACATTTATTACGGGAGCAGCTGCACCCCACAGGCACCAGTTTCCACAGTTCCCCTGTCATTTGGAGAGAAGACAGAGCACAATTTAAGGACACAGTGGAATGCGAGCGATTGATGGGTCAACATGGCTGGCTGGGCTGGTGATTTTGTAATTACAAAGCAGATTTTTTAGACAGAATGGTTACCCCAACTGTGTAATTAAGAAGATCGTTAAGGAGTGTTGCTGGGCTGTGCATCACCCCGGGGCTAGAGCTACCACATGCTTACAAAAGAAAAATGCAAGCAGACTTCATCACAGGGCCATTGCTAATTAATTGAAACAAATATTTGCAATAACAATTCCTATGTATGATATATTTGCAACAGTTGAATGCTGAGAATCTTAATAGAGGGGTTGCATCAGAGGAGACAATAACAGAAAAACAGGTGCTAGGCTCCAGGTTAGAGAAAAACCAATGGGCCAGCTGAAATTGGATGGCCTTGGGGTAGTTTTGGTTGAATCCAACTCTGTAGCACGGGTTGGCACCTTACTTTGTGCAGCATCTTTACCCCGAAGTGGGCCTGGGTGAATTGGAAGAGTTCCAGAAACAAATAGGAGTGATTCGAGTTGGAAAATGGCACCTGAGGGGAAGGTGAGGGAAAAAGATGATTTAGTAGTCTGGGTGGTAAATCTGCATAATATATGAATAAAGAGCTTTAAAACTCTGAGAAGTATTCTTTTTCAAGGATGAAAATTCACCATCTCCATTTCTTCTGAGCACAAAGGAAAAGTAA
>SJYC01033773.1:0-53862 GCA_006408675.1 Madoqua kirkii | reverse complement strand
GTTATTACTGGTATCATACTGTTATATTTAATAAAAGTATAAGGACTAAGTTCCTCTATGATATTCTTTAACTGTTGAGCTCACCTTGAGTTTGTTTAAATTAATATTTATTTTTTAGAATTGAGGATTCATCTTGATTAGTTTTGGAAATAGTATGAATTCCTACTCACCATGACTTTATAAAGGCAACTTTAAGATAATTGTCAATATCACAGAAAGCATATTTATTTAAACTTTCTTCGTTTGTTAGACTCACCAACTCTATTCAGTCAAATGAGAGCAAGGAAAATAGAAATGAAGCTGACGGTGACAATTTTACTTTGGGTGTCTGAGCAGATGGTGAAAAAGGAAATGCAGGAAAAGACGATCTAACAGGATATTTAATAAATTTCAGATATGTTGAGTTATTGAATTGTATGAACTATTTGTACATTTTGGAAATTAAGTCCTTGTTGTTTGTATCATTTGCAAATATTTTTCTCCCAGTCCATAGGTTGTTCTTTTATTTTGTTTGTGGTTTTCTTTACTGTGTGAAAGCTTTTAGGTTTGATTAGATCTCATTTGTTCATTTTTGCTTTAATTTTTATTGTCTTGGGAGACTGACCTAAGAAAATATTGCTATGATTTATGTCAGAGAATGTTTCACCTGTATTCTCTCCTAAGAGTTTTAGGGCATCATACTTAGTCTTATATTTAGCTATTTTGAGTTTAATTTTGTGTATAGTGTGAGGGAGTGTTCTAACTTCACTGATTCACATACAGCTGTCCAGCTTTTCCAACACTGCTTGAAGAGACTATTTTTTCCCCAATATATATCTTGCTTTGTTGAAGATTAATTGACCACAGGTATGCAGGTTTATTTCTGGGCTCTCCACTCTGTTGCATCAGTTCATACATCTGATTTTGCCCTAGCCATGCTGTTTGGATTGCTGTCACTTTGTAGAATTCTCTGAAGTCTGGGAGGGTTATTCCTCCTGCTTTGCTCTTTTTCTCAGGATTGCTTTGGCAAGTCTGCGTCTTTTATACAAATTTTAGGATTATTTATTCCAGTTTTGTGAAAAATGTCATGGGTAAGTTGATAGGGATGGCATTAAGTTTGTAGATTGCTTTGGGTTCTATGGCCATTTTAACAATATTAATTCTTCTTATCCAAGAGCATATAGGACATCTTTCCATTTCTTTGAATCATCTTCAGTTTCCTTTATCAATGTTTTATAGTTCTCAGCATGTCTTTCACCTCCTTCATGAAGTTTATTCCTATGTGCTATTTTAAAAATGTGATTCTAAAAGAGATAGACTGTTTGCATTCCCTTTCTGATATTCCATTGTTAGTGTAAAGAAATACAACAAATTTCTGAATGCTAATTCTTGTATCCTGCTACCTTGTTGAATTAGTTTATCAGTTCGAGTAGTTTTTGTGTGTAGTCTTTAGGGTTTTCTATATACAGTGTCATGTCATCTGCATATAATGACAGTTTTACCTCTTCCATACCAATTTGAATACCGGAAGAGACAATTTAAAACCGGAGAGAATGAGGTTAGAATGATCCTTCAGCCTTTTTCCCATCAGTCAGGAGCAAATAGAGTTCAGAGGAAGGCCAGGTCAGTTTTAGAATGTCAAGAAGTTTTAGACACTTGAGTGTACTGTACGAAAACTGTGACACCAAAAATGTCTTCTGGCCATTATTGAAATAATTTACGGTGTTCATTGAGTAACAGCTTGTAATAAGATTAGGACTCCGCTTGAATTTCATTTTACCTTGGTCAGTCACATAGCCATGCTTTCCCCATGACTTCAGCTCATAAATAAAAGTCATTTCCAGTTCAGAAAAATGAGAAAGAGGAAATTGTTTTCATTTTTTAAAATTCCACGTACCTCTTTTTTGAGCCAGTCATTCTCCCAGATCTCTCGATAGCTGCCCTTGTCAATGAACCTTAGAGCATTCTAAAAACAAAAAAAAGTTGTTTTTTTTTCTGTATTAAAGAAGTGCTGCCACAAAGCATTTCACATTTTTTTAGCAATGATGATACGCAATCAACTTATCTGAACATTTTAAATTATGATTTCCAGTAACTTTGGAAATATGCCTAAAAACATTGTGTCCCATTGTTCTTTCTTTATTATCCTATTATGCTATTTTTCCTGATTTATATTGCCTAATGATTGAAAGAACTGGACAGTGGTTGTCCAATTATTTGCCTGCTAGTGTGACTGACTCTGACTGCTGTGGGGAAATCAGTCCTGAAGGGACCTGCTTCACCGTCACGCTGTTTGAATTAATTTTATATACTCATTTCGGCTGTGCTGGGTCTTCGTCGCTACTGGGGCTCTCCTCTGGTTGCGGCGTCTAGGCTTCTCACTCTGGTGGCTTCTCTGGCCGTGGAGACGAGCTCCAGAACGTGCCGGCTTCAGGAGCAGCAGCGCCGGGCTGTGGAGCCCAGGCTCAGCAGCTGTGGCACCCAGGCATAGTTGCCCCACCGCACGTGGGATCTTCTCAGGTCAGGGATCGAATCCACGTCTCCTGCATTGGCAGGTGGACTCTGCACCAATAGGGAAGCCCTGTTCCCCCATTAAGATGGCTAAACTGTGGTGATCAAACTTTCTTCAAGGTTATGGTCACAGGCATAATTTAACATGTAGCGAGAGCAAAGATAGATGATATAACTACCTTTTAAATCTGAAACATTTCTGCATGTCAATAACAACAATGTACCTATTTATAAACCTAATAGCAAATAGTTGCAGGTTAGCAGGCTATAGCTATGTCCTCTCCTGGAGAAAAGCATTTTAAATGAAGCAAACAGGCAAAGCCTTACTTTATCAGTATGATCATAAAACATAATTTCATCTTCAGTTACTAGAATATTTACAGTTTCACCCAAAGGAATTTTATAGTGGACAACAGGTCATGTTTATATGTGAGGTATTTTTATATGGATGAAAGTGAAAGTTTTAGTTGCTCAGTCGTGTCTGACTCTTTGCGACTCTATGAACTGTAGCCGGCCAGGCTCCTCTGTCCATGGGATTCTCCAGGCAAGAATACTGGAGTGGGTTGCCGTACCCTCCTCCAGGGGATCTTCCTGACCCAGGGATTGAACCCCAGTCTCTCCCACATTGCATGCAGATTCTTTACTGTCTGAACCACCAGGACACCACACAACAAAGTAACTGAAGGACACAACCAAAACAAGAGAAATTGAGGAAAATATTCTGGGTCATAAACATGGATTGAAAGAATTTAAAACTATGTTAAAGGTAAATTTTAGTAAGTGTTTTGAGTAGGAAGATTTGCAATAACTTCTTTTTTTTTTTTTAATCACATTAATTAAACAAGAGTGAATCTCCATTTCCCAAGAACCATATAAAAGTTCAGCTCCAAATGGTAAGACTAAAGTTTATATAGACATAGAATTTTCTTTGAACAAAAGTAGCAAGTAGCTCATAAATGAATTTAGTTAGCTAATGACTTATTTCACTAACAATGGAGTAGTGTTTCCAGCTTTGACTACACATTAGAATCTCCTGGATATTCTGAAGAATTCAAAAGCCCAGGCAAAATCTCAGGCCAATTACAAGAGCATCTTTGTGGGTGGGACCCAGGACCCACATGGGTTAAGCAAATTTTCCAAGTGACTCTAATAAGCAACTGTGTGTTAGTTGCTCAGTCGTGCCCGACTCTGCGACTGTAGCTTGCCAGGATTCCCTATCTGTGGAATTCTTCAGGCAAGAGCACTGGAGTGGGTTGCCATTTCCTTCTCCAAATAAGCAGCTAAGGTTCCACGAAAGTAGATTTTAGAAGTTAACTACATGATGAAATATGGGCTTCCTTGGTGGCTCAACAGTGAAGAATCCGCCCACAGTGCAGGAGATGGAGGTTCAATCCCTGAGATTGGGCGGTGCCCTGGAGAAGGAAATGGCAACCCACGCCGGTATTCTTGCTGGTGAAATCCCCATGGACAGAGGGGCCTGGTGGGCTACAGTCCTTGGGGATGCGAAGAGTTGGACACGACTTAGTGACTACACCACCACCACTGTCCACACGATAAGATGGCCAGAAAAAAATAAGAAAAATTCACTCACTTATGCATTATGTGATGACCCAGGGATTGAACCCCAGTCTCTCCCACATTGCATGCAGATTCTTTACTGTCTGAACCACCAGGACACCACACAACAAAGTAACTGAAGGACACAACCAAAACAAGAGAAATTGAGGAAAATATTCTGGGTCATAAACATGGATTGAAAGAATTTAAAACTATGTTAAAGGTAAATTTTAGTAAGTGTTTTGAGTAGGAAGATTTGCAATAACTTCTTTTTTTTTTTTTAATCACATTAATTAAACAAGAGTGAATCTCCATTTCCCAAGAACCATATAAAAGTTCAGCTCCAAATGGTAAGACTAAAGTTTATATAGACATAGAATTTTCTTTGAACAAAAGTAGCAAGTAGCTCATAAATGAATTTAGTTAGCTAATGACTTATTTCACTAACAATGGAGTAGTGTTTCCAGCTTTGACTACACATTAGAATCTCCTGGATATTCTGAAGAATTCAAAAGCCCAGGCAAAATCTCAGGCCAATTACAAGAGCATCTTTGTGGGTGGGACCCAGGACCCACATGGGTTAAGCAAATTTTCCAAGTGACTCTAATAAGCAACTGTGTGTTAGTTGCTCAGTCGTGCCCGACTCTGCGACTGTAGCTTGCCAGGATTCCCTATCTGTGGAATTCTTCAGGCAAGAGCACTGGAGTGGGTTGCCATTTCCTTCTCCAAATAAGCAGCTAAGGTTCCACGAAAGTAGATTTTAGAAGTTAACTACATGATGAAATATGGGCTTCCTTGGTGGCTCAACAGTGAAGAATCCGCCCACAGTGCAGGAGATGGAGGTTCAATCCCTGAGATTGGGCGGTGCCCTGGAGAAGGAAATGGCAACCCACGCCGGTATTCTTGCTGGTGAAATCCCCATGGACAGAGGGGCCTGGTGGGCTACAGTCCTTGGGGATGCGAAGAGTTGGACACGACTTAGTGACTACACCACCACCACTGTCCACACGATAGATGGCCAGAAAAAAATAAGAAAAATTCACTCACTTATGCATTATGTGGTGTTTGGCATTATGTGGAGAAAAGAAAACGCACAGTGTAATGATTAAGAGTAATGATCTGAAAAAGACTTCTTAAAGGTCAGTTCCGCCACATGCTCTGGGAAAGTCACAAAGTTTCTCTGGTCTCTGTCTTCTTATTAGCAAGGCTCTCCCTTATAGGATTGTTGAGAGATTTTAATGTAAAATACTAGGAGCAGTATTGGGGGCAATCTTCATTATATACTGAATGTACCTACTGAAAGGATATTTGACATATGCATTTTTAGCCATCTTAACTATGATCAGATCACTTATTGATTTCATCCTTTAATCATATTCAGTCACAAAAGGCTGGACTGCATGGGCAAGCAAAACCATTGATCAGTTTCCCTCCACATCCTGTTTTTGTGTGATTCAGTAAAAATTGTGCAACGGCATAGGAATACTGAAAGAACAATTGAACCAAGAGGGAAGCAAGAAACAATAGCAACTGAAATTCAGTGAAGAGCTCTAGAAAAGGCCAGATGCTTATCAATCCAAAGAAAGGATGTTCCAGATAGAGAGACAATCCCAGCTGGGATCTCACAGATTTAGGATACAATCTGGAGCAAGATGATAATGAAAGTGAAAGGCGCTCAGTTGTGTCCGACTCTTTGTTAACCCCATGCACTATACAGTCCATGGAATTCTCCAGGCCAGAATACGGGAATGGGTATCCTTTCCCTTCTCCAGGGGATCTTTCTAACCCAGGTGTCTTGCATTGCAGGCGGATTCTTTACCAGCTGAGCCACAAGGGAAGCCCAAGAGCAAGATGAGGGACAGTGGAAAGGAAAAAGAAGCAGATATTTTGGACAAAACAAAGATTAGAAAAGATGAATTAGAAATTAGAAAATCTCAAACATTTTTTTTATATCCTCAGTTTTTAAAACTCCACTAACCTAAAAGAGAGTAAAGTGTACTCTCTTAGGTTTGTGTATGTAAGAAAGTACTTTTTGACAAATTATGTTTCATCCTATAGATCATCCAAAATTTCAGAATTTGTATAGTCATTATTATTATACTTAAAAATAACTGAATATTAATTACCAGAGCTCTTGCTCTTATGAGGCACCATGCTACTTAAATCATCTCAGTCCTCATACTATTCATTAAAGGTAAATACTAGTATTATTATTGTCCCCTTTTTATAGACTGGGAAACCAAAGCCCAGAAAAGTCAAGTATAAATTCAGTTTATACACTGGGCTTCCCTGATAGTTCAATTGGTAAAGAATCCAGCTGCAATGTGAGAGACCTGAGTTTGATCCCTGGGTTGGGGAAGATCCCCTGGAGAAGGGAAAGGCTACCCACTCCAGTATTCTGGCCTGGAGAATTCCATGGACTGTGTAGTCCATGGGGTTGCAGAGTCAGATGAGACTTTCATGTTCACTTTCAAACTTTCAAGTGGTGGAGCTGTAATTTAAACTAAACTAACTTCAGAGTCTTCCCAGGTGGCACTAGCAGTAAAGACCCCACCTGCCAATGCAGAAGACTGAGACCTGGGTTTGATCCCTGGGTTGAAGAAGGGCATCGCAGCCCACTCCAGTATTCTTGCCTGGAGAATCCCATGGAAGAGGAGTCTGGTGGGCTCCAGACCATAGGGTCACAAAGAGTCGGACACGACTGAAGAGACTTAGCATGCAGCCTAATTTCAAAACTCACATTCTTGATCATTATAATACACTACAAAGAAAGAAATGGGTATGAGGAGGGGGACAGTTTTGTTTTTTAAGGAAATTGAAATACTGAGAGAATGGGTCTTGGAGTGGGTGAAATAAGTAAAGTGAAGTTGCTCAGTTGTGTCCAACTCTTTGTGACCCTATGAACTGTATGTAACCCACCAGGCTTCTCTGTCCATGGGATTTTCCAGGCAAGAATACTGGAGTGGGTTGCCATTTCCTTCTCCAGGGGATCTTCCCGACCCAGGGATCAAACCCAGATCTCCTGCATTGCAAGCAGACACTTTACCCTCTGAGCCACCAGGGTGAAATAAGTGAAGGGTATTAAGATGTCCAAGCCTCCAATTATAAGATAAGCCATAAGAATTTAATGTTCAGCCTAAGGAATGTGATCAATAATAACTTTGTATGGGGATAGATGGTTACTAGTATATCATGGTGATCATTTCAGAATTTATGCAGATGTCAAGTCTCTATGCAGTACACATGAAACTAACATAATTCAGTTCAGTTGCTTAGTTGTGTCCGACTCTTTAAAGAAACTCCATGGACTGTAGCATGGCAGGCTTCCCTGTCCATCACCAACTCCCAGAGCTTACTCAAACTCCTGTCCATTGAGTCAGTAATATCATCCAGCCATCTCATCTTCTGTCATCTCCTTCTTCTCCTGCCCTCAATATTTCCCAGGATCAGGGTCTTTTCCAAGGAGTCAGTTCTTCGCATCAGGTGGCCAGCATATTGGAATTTCAGCTTCAGCATCAGTCCTTCCAATGAATATTCAGGACCGATTTCTTTTAGGATGGACTGGTTGGATCTCCTTGCAGTCCAAGGGACTCTCAAGAGTCTTCTCCAACACCACAGTTTGAAAGCATCAATTCTTCAGCACTCAGCTTTCTCTACAGTTCAATTCTCACATCTATACTTGACTACTGGAAAAACCATAGGTTTGACTAGATGGATCTTTGTTGGCAAAGTAATGTCTCTGCTTTTTAATATGCTGTCTAGGTTGGTCATAACTTTTCTTCCAAGGAGCAAGCATCTTTTAATATAATTTAAATTAATAACATAATAGTATACATCAACAATATTTCACTTAAAATTTTGAAGTTCTATGTGAGAAGAATAAAAATCTACTATAAAAAAGAAAAGAAAATAGACATATACCTCTGTGGCCCATTCCTTCTTTTGGTCCAGTTGCAACAAAGTTTCTCTGATTATTCTCTTTCTAGCATCTTCCAGGGTGATTTTATACTGTTCTTTAAACAGAAAATTAGAAAGCTTGAGATCAAAGTACAACTATCAATTTGGAAACTTTATCTTCCATGATCCCCACCTCTGCTTTCTTCATGTTTTTTCCCCCTGAATTTTCAAAGTACCGTCTTACTGAAAAATCTAATACCTCTAATTAGCCAAAATGCTCCAATAATTTACTAAAGCCTTAATGGGAATTCATTGGAGATGGTATCTCTCATGAACGTCTGTATTTTCAAAGGATTTCCAATGCTTTAGTACCTCTGAAGCCATCTACCCTTCATATCAGACAACTTCTGATTCCACAACATAAATATGAAGAGATTTGATTATACACTGAAGTAGCATCCTGTACATCTAACGCCATCTAACTAAATTTCCAATATTCTTGGGACATGTTTCCTGGGACAGGAGACAGAATGAGGAGAAGAGAGGGAGGCGGAGAGGGGCTGGGAAAGTCAGCAGACTAGGTCTGAGTTGGGCTCAGAGCAAGAGGGGAGAACAGAGATGCAAAGAGCAGGATGCGCTGTCCTCTGAAGATTTTCTTACATTATAAATGTCAGAACTGAGAGAGCAAAGGATCACAAAATTTGGGGACTTGAATGATGCTGAGAGATCATATAATCAACACTTCTGTTTAAGGAAAACAAGATAAAGTGACATGAGGGCTGCTTTAGGGAGCAGAGAGAAATGAATCTGGATAAATGAGTCTCGTTTGTTCATTCTTTGTTTTATTCAACAAATCATCATCGAGTTCTTTTGCTGTGCATGACACTATTTAAGGCACTGGGAATATTACCAAATGAGAGACAAACTCCTGCCCTTATGACACAGACATCCTAGTGGGGAAGCCAGTGAATAATATTTTAGGTGGTGAGGCATGTGATGAAGAAAAACAAAAATTCTCAGATTTCCCTGGTGATGCAGTAGATAAGAATCTGCCTGCCATTGCAGGGGACACAGGTTTGATCCCTGGTCCAGGAAGATTCCACATGCTATGGAGCAGCTAAGCATGTGTGCCACAACCAGTGAGCCTGTGCTCTAGACTATGGGGACCAAGGTACCAAGCCTACGTGCTGCAACTACTGACGCCCAAGTGCCTGGAGCCTGTGCTCCACAACTAGAGAAGCCGCTGCAATGAGAAGCCTGATCACCGCGATCAAGAGGAGGCCCTGCCTGCTGCAACTAGAGAATGCCACGCGAAGCAGTGACGCAGCACAGCCAAAGTAAAAGGGGAAAAACAATCACAAAACTAGAAATTTCTAGATAGAGTGAGCAGAGACAGCTTTTTTGAGGAGCTTTTGAAAGCTTTTTTTAATATCTGAGTGAGACTGAATACAGGGATGTAGCTAGCCGTGTGCAACAGGAGGGCAGTGTATCCTCCAAATCAGGTTCGTCAGAGCTGTGCTCTATGATGACATCAGTGTTATCTGTCCCCATTAGATGTGTCTTATTTATAACAGTTGGAAGATAATTATTTGGAAGTCAGAGAGTATTGTCTCCTACAAATGATGTTGACGGTTATGGCTGTAGCCTTTCCCTCTTCCAAGGTATCTTCCCAACCCAGGGATCAAACCCAGGTCTCCTGAATTGCAGGAGGATTCTTTACCAATTGAGCCACAAGGAAAGCCCTAGATTTCTAGACTGGCCCACAGCAATTAATTTAACTTATTCTGTAATGAAACGGTACTATTGGATTGAGACTATTGTGGGACGTAACAGCCATTTAGGACATTATTTCAAAGGGAAAAATTTCCCCATAGACCAAGTCAGCCAAAGCTGACTCTAAGATCTCTTGGGGGTCTTAGGCTACAGGGAAGACATGCAAGTCTGGCCTTTCAATAGTTTGGAGGCAACCTAGGCTCTGGAAATGGGCACAGGGAGCTAGGCTAGAGCCATTCAGCCCTCATTGTATTTCATACTGGCATACCCCTTCCCCTATTCAAGGAAAACTCTGACAGCAGAGAAGATTTCTCTTCCATATCCTTCTATTATTGCAATCCTGGGTGACTATAGCCATGAAAGATGCTTGTTCCTTGGAAGAAAAGTTATGACCAACCTAGACAGCATATTAAAAAGCAGAGACATTACTTTGCTGACAAACGCCCATCTAGTCAAAGCTATGGTTTTTCCAGTGGTCATGTATGGATATGAGAGTTGGACCATAAGGAAAGCTAAATGCTGAAGAACTGATGTTTTTGAACTGTGGTGTTAGACTCTTGAGAGTTCCTCGGACTGCAAGGAGATCCAACCAGTCCATTCTAAAGAAAATCAGTCCTGAATATTCATTGGAAGGACTGATGCTGAAGCTGAAACTCCAAAACTTTAGCCACCTGATGTGGAGAGCTGACTCATTGGAAAAGATCCCGATGCTGGGAAAGATTGAAGGCAGGAGGAGAAGGGGACAACAGAGAATGAAATGGTTAGATGGCATCACCGACTCAATGGACATGAGTTTGAGCAAGCTCAGGGAGTTGGTGATGGACAGGGAAGCCTGGCGTGCTGCAGTCCATGGGGTTGCAAAGAGTCAAATACGACTGAGCTACTGAACTGATTAACCCTACAGTTGTGAATACTCTCAGAGAAACTGGGAGTATGTAAAAGTCTTCCCCCCAGAAAAGTCCGGGACCCTGCAAATGGGAGATTACAACTTGGTGCTTTTAGACTCCTGGCTGCTCAGATGCCTGGTCCAACGTGGTCGCTTCTCAGAAGCTGAAGTTTGCCTTCCATTGCTCGCCTTTCCTTGTCTTGTCTGGCTCTGCTTCAGCTCCACCCCACAAGCTTTGGGGAGTCGGTTGTTCGCTCTTGACCCACTTCTGGTGTCACACTCTTCCCTGGGCTCATCCTCTTCTGTGCCGCTGGCTTCCTGTGACCCCTCTCTGGACAGGACTGAGCAGGGGCGGATGGCCACGCAGCAGGTCCTTTGGGCAGTGGGTGTTAGGTGAGTCACGGAGTGGGGAGGACTACCGGAAGCTTATAGGCTTGGGTCTGACACACCTGGGTCCACCTTCCATTTCCACTACTTCATAAGTCTGTGAGTCTAAAGCTGTGAACTCTTCTGGCCTCTGTTCCCTCATCTTTAAACTGGGCACAGTGGTAACTAACTCAAAGGGACTGGTGAGATGAGACAAGGGGTAGGAAAGCAGGTCCTGAGCCGTGAGTTGTCGTGGAGGTCCCTGAGGTGATCAGATGAAGAAACTGGCATTCAAAGAGGTGGACTTGAACTCGCGCCTTTTAACTCACTTAGTGCCCAGAGAGACTTTTAAGGATCCCTGTCCTACGCACCTGGTCAAGGATGAAAAGAAAAACTCTGCGACTCTAATATCTGCTGTTTTGTAATAAGTCCATACTTTCTATATTCCTGGGACTCATCTAAGGGTTTAATAACACCCCCAATTTTTAAAATAAATTAAAACATTTTTAAATTTTTTCAAAAAATTTAAAATTTTAAATTAAAACCATTTAAAAATAAGTTTTTTAAAAAATCTACAATTTCCTTTTACTGAGAGCAAGAGCCCTGTCCTGGACATGTCAGTGAGTGTGTTCTCTGCACCCAGTGTCCTGACAGCTCCTTCAAACTGAAGTCCAAGGAGGCAGGCCCAGGTGCCCCCTCCCCAGGCCCCCAGGGCTCAGGGCAGCCCCTGAGTCAGGGAGGCTGGGCAGCTGACCAAGCGCAGTTTGTGCTGGGGCCAGCTGATGGCCCACGAGGAGCCTTGCACGGAGGTGTTTGGTCATCCTGGACTAGGTAGGTGATCATGATAATGCTCTTCAGAATTAGTCTGCGGGGAGCAAGGACGGAGAGTATGTAAAAGTCTTCCCCCCAGAAAAGTCTGGGACCCTGCAAATGGGAGATTACAACTTGGTGCTTTTAGACTCCTGGCTGCCAGATGCCTGGTCCAACGTGGTCGCTTCTCAGAAGCTGAAGTTTGCCTTCCATTGCTCGCCTTTCCTTGTCTTGTCTGGCTCTGCTTCAGCTCCACCCCACAAGCTTTGGGGAGTCGGTTGTTCGCTCTTGACCCACTTCTGGTGTCACACTCTTCCCTGGGCTCATCCTCTTCTGTGCCGCTGGCTTCCTGTGACCCCTCTCTGGACAGGACTGAGCAGGGGCGGATGGCCACGCAGCAGGTCCTTTGGGCAGTGGGTGTTAGGTGAGTCACGGAGTGGGGAGGACTACCGGAAGCTTATAGGCTTGGGTCTGACACACCTGGGTCCACCTTCCATTTCCACTACTTCATAAGTCTGTGAGTCTAAAGCTGTGAACTCTTCTGGCCTCTGTTCCCTCATCTTTAAACTGGGCACAGTGGTAACTAACTCAAAGGGACTGGTGAGATGAGACAAGGGGTAGGAAAGCAGGTCCTGAGCCGTGAGTTGTCGTGGAGGTCCCTGAGGTGATCAGATGAAGAAACTGGCATTCAAAGAGGTGGACTTGAACTCGCGCCTTTTAACTCACTTAGTGCCCAGAGAGACTTTTAAGGATCCCTGTCCTACGCACCTGGTCAAGGATGAAAAGAAAAACTCTGCGACTCTAATATCTGCTGTTTTGTAATAAGTCCATACTTTCTATATTCCTGGGACTCATCTAAGGGTTTAATAACACCCCCAATTTTTAAAATAAATTAAAACATTTTTAAATTTTTTCAAAAAATTTAAAATTTTAAATTAAAACCATTTAAAAATAAGTTTTTTAAAAAATCTACAATTTCCTTTTACTGAGAGCAAGAGCCCTGTCCTGGACATGTCAGTGAGTGTGTTCTCTGCACCCAGTGTCCTGACAGCTCCTTCAAACTGAAGTCCAAGGAGGCAGGCCCAGGTGCCCCCTCCCCAGGCCCCCAGGGCTCAGGGCAGCCCCTGAGTCAGGGAGGCTGGGCAGCTGACCAAGCGCAGTTTGTGCTGGGGCCAGCTGATGCCCACGAGGAGCCTTGCACGGAGGTGTTTGGTCATCCTGGACTAGGTAGGTGATCATGATAATGCTCTTCAGAATTAGTCTGCGGGGAGCAAGGACGGAGTGTGGACAGGCAGAGAGCAGAGCAGAGGTGCCCTGCGGGACAGTCACAGACCGCGGGCGACAAGCACAGGGAGGAGCCCCGTCCCTGCAGCCAGCACCGATCTGCCTCCATCCCCCCTCCTCCCGTCCTTCACGGCAAGTCCTCTGTCCAACCAGCGTGACCACGGGGCCCTGACAAACCTTGTCTTTCTCTTCCCCCTCAAGTTTCTGCGCGTTTGTTTCTGCTTTGGCCGTACTGGGTCTTCGCTGCAGCGTGCGGGCTTTCTCTAGGTGAGGCGCATGGCGCAGCCTGTGGGATCTCGGTTCCCCGACTGGGGACCAAACCCATGTCCTCCACACTGGAAGGCGGATCCTTAACTGTGGGACCACCCAGGGACGTCCCTTCTCTCTTTCCTTTAAAATTCATACTGGTGAGGCTATTAGCCCTCTCTCAAAAATCTCCTATGATTTTTTCTGGTCCCTTCGTGATAACTGAAGATCTTCCAATCTGAAACTAAGATATCTAGTCTTTGCAATAATCAAAATTTTAAGCTTCATTCAAAGTTATGGCTGTTCCCTTCCTAGCCTGAACCTACTACTGTTTCCTCTGGCTTGAGCTGGCATGCCTCCTTCCCCCTCAGGGCTGAAGGGGAGCCTTGGAAGGACAAGAAAGCATTCACCTGACTGATCTCAAGCTACGGCCTTGACTATCTCAAGCTAAGGCCTCACTTTCTGGGTCCAGCTGGCACTCAGGATTGAGGCTCCTCTCTCGGGGTTGTTTGTGTAGGCTCTCTGGAAGACCACCTTCGCCATCGCTAGTTACATTTCACCAGCACACCCCTGATGCAGGGGATGTGCTGTCATTGGAGGTTGGCTGATGACTGTCCCTTTGGCCTCTGGTTCTGTCTCCTCCTCCCTCCCACATGTACAGGCACCTGTTTCTCTTGGAGTGGGTTGACCCCTCTCATCAACCCACAGGTAAAATTTAACAGGACTGTATACCAGCGCTCTCAGACAACAGGTTCACAAGAAACACTCCACTCTTTGCCACAACCTACTCCGGGAGAGCACCTGCTACAGACTGAATGTCGGTGACCCCACCCCCTTGCCCAAGTTGCTAGGTTGCAGCCTGAACCCCAGTGTACTGGTATTTGGCAGGTCATTAGGTCAGGAGGCTAGAGCCCTCATGAGTGGGATTAGCGCCCTTGTAACAGAGACCCCTTATAACAGAGAGCTCTCTTGCCCCTTTCACTCTGTCAGGTTACAGCAAAGAGACAGTCTCTGAACCAAGAAGCAAGCTCTCCCTAGGCACCTGATCTGTCAGTTCCTTGACCTTGAACTTTGCAGCCTCCAGAGCTGTGAAAAACCAATTTTTGGCATTTGGCTATAGGGGCCCACATAGACTAAGACACAGGCCCAGTCCAGGGCGGCAGCTACATGCCTTTTACACACTCTGTTGTTAGAACAGTTACCTAGTCAGTCACTTGTCCTATAGATTATACAGGGTGAGTCATAAACTATATCTCAGTGTCCCCTCAAATGGGGGGAGTACATGTTGAACAGTCTGAAGAATTTCCTTAAAGACCTTCTATCTAGATTTGAGGTGAAGGAAGAATTACATTTTACCTGGCCTTCGGGGGATAGTGTACAACTTGCTGCACCCACAAGCTCTTTCCAAAAAATGTCCCCTAATTTTTAACAGTTTTTTCATGGTCTCTTTAACATCTTTTATAACCTGGTATTCAATGCTTGAAGGTATGAAACCTGTTTTCTGCCTCATCATACTGGCAGTCTGCATAGCAGATTCTCACTTTATTTTGGAATGAGGTATCCATTATATGGGGGCTTCCCAGCTGGCTCAGGGATTAAAAAAATTCACCTGCCAAACAGGAGACATGGGTTCGATTCCTGGGTCAGGAAGATCCCTTGGAGAAGGAAATGGCAACTCACTCCAGTATTCTTGCCTAGAGAATTCCACGGACAGAGGGGCCTGGCAGATAGTAGTCTATTGGGTCACAAAAGAATTGGACACTACTTAGTGACTAAACACTACCACCCATTGTATAGACACCCAGATTTAAACAGATTTTAAAAGTTTCATTTTAAAATATCCCATTTCACTTACAATAAAAACCCTTTCTGCTAAAGTTCTTATATTCCTTGCAATTAAAGCTGTCTAGCTAACACAAACTCCATGGTCATGGGTGTGGGAGGAGGATTTCAGAGAAGTCATGAAAGAAGGGGGAAGGTGGGGAAAAAGGGGGGATGGTAGGAGTACGACTTCAGACAAATTGATCTAGGCGTTCTGTTCATATTCATTGTGTCCAATGAGTGGCCCCCAAAGTGGTTTAATTGTCCCCAGGCAGAACTGCTGCTGCATGCTTGAAAGTGAAAGTGAAGTTGCTCAGTCATGCCTGACTCTTTGTGACCCCATGGACTGTAGCCTGCCACGCTCCTCCGTCCATGCGATTTTCCAGGCAAGAGTACTGGAGAAGTGCCTAAAGCTAATGGCAAATAAGATAAGCCTATAACAGCCATTTCCTCATGATACCTCAAGTTGGCCCTACACCAGGGTTCAACCAGCAGCATAAAAATTTTATTACCACCACTCCCAAGTTAGCTACAACAGCATGAAAATTTTCAGCTCAAAGAAATCATCCAAGTTTCTAATCAGGATAATGGATTAAGTTAATATGAGGAATGCTAGAAAATTATTAAATGAATGCTGGAAAACTATTAAAATTTTTAAAAATACACTTGAACAGTAACATTTTCTTTTGGCCTTGCTGCATACCTTATGGGATCTTAGTTCCCCAACTGGGGATTGAACCTGGGCCCACAGCAGTGAAAACACCAAGTCTTAACCACTGGACTGGCAGGGACTTCCCTCTATGGCATTGCTGCACAAATACATAGATTCATGGAGCAGAATAGAAAATAAGAAAGAGAGCCAAACACACGTGGGAAATGAAAGTGTAATAAAGTCATCATTGTGGATCATAGGGTAAAAATGGCTCATTTAATAGAAGATGTTGAGACAACTGGAAAGCCATCTGGCAAAAATGAAAGTTGGTTTCCTACTTCACACAAAAAAATCAGAGATTTAAATATAAAGATGAAGATATAATAAATTCTAGAAGAAAATATTAAAGAATATATTTGTAATTTCAATAAAATCAAGACTGATAAATCGGGCACTATAAAACTATAAATTTTCCTCATACAAACAGCACACAAACAGAAGACTAATAATGAAGGGGAAATAATTACACCTTAAATCACATTTAAAGAGCTAATTTCCTGGAAAGTAAAGAGTTCCACAACACAATAGAAAAATGAACAAAGGATGAGAACAGAAAGGAAATCCATATGGTTCTTGAGTTTATGAAAAGTTATTCACTGTCACTTATAGGAAGAGAAATGGAAATTAAAGCTACAGAGTTACCATTTTCTGCCTATAAGACTGGCAAAGAACAGAAAGGTGGATCACATCTCTTGTTGTTGAAGTGGGAAAACAGACATCCTCACCACATAGGCAGGAATACACTCAGTACAGTATCTACAGAGGGCTGTGCCTATCAAAATAAAAATGAATGGGCTGTTTGGGCCAGCCATTTCCCTTTAGAGATACACATAAATGAAATTACATATATACAAGGATATTTGTTGCAGCAAAATGAGATTGTGTAAGGAGAGTCATTGCAGAATTCTTTGTAATAGTAAGACAGGAAATAACCTAAATGCTTATGAGTAGGAGAGTAGTTAAAAAATTACAACAAAACAAAGGAGACATCGGGAGGATGAGGCAGTACTAACGTGTACCAATCTGTAAGGATGTCCATGTTGTTACTTGAATGAATAAGTGAAAAACTGCATCTGTAGCATGCTGTTTTGTAACATACATGTATATTCTGAGACAGGAACAGGATCTTTCTGAAAGGCTGCATAAGGAACTAGCAATGTGTTTCTATCTAGAAAGGGGATCTCAGTGGCTGGGGGAACAGACAAGGGTAGGAGGGTGTCACTCTTACTCTCTGCTTTTGGGGGAGAAGAACATTTTGAAATATTTTAACTCCAATTGCAGACTGATTTAGGGCCAAATTTATACCACTGATGTGATGCAGAGACCCTGAATTGAGAGACACACATGAAAATTGGTCCAGAAGCGGAGTGACTGGGCAGAGCCTCAGAGGGCATACTGGGATACCCACATAAACCCTCCTCCCACAGAACAAGCCTCCAGGACCAGCTGGGCTCAGAACCGCCATCCACCCTCGCTGTTCTTTGGGGCCAGATTTCTCCCGTTTGTCCTACTCTATGACTTCTGTGTCTCTGGGTCTCTGGTGTTCTTTGAGGGCACTCTGCTCGGCCTCAGGGACAGACAGGTGCCCTCTGGTAAGATCTGTCATCCCCGATGCCTTCCTGTCCCACCCTCTTCCCTTCTTGTCCCATGTTTGTTCCCCAGTTTTCTTCCGACTACAACTTAGCATTTACTTGGCCATTTTTCTATAACAGTTCCGAAGTCGCTCAGTCGTGTCCAACTCTTTGTGACACCCTGGACTGTAGCCTACCAGGCTCCTGCCTCCATGGGATTCTCCAGGCAAGAGTACTGGAGTGGGTTGCCATTTCCTTCTCCAGGGGATCTTCCTGACCCAGGGATCGAACCCAGGTCTCCCGCATTCCAGGCAGACGCTTTAACCTCTGAGCCACCAGGGAAACCCCCACAACTTAGCATTGACTTGACCATTTTTCTATAATGATTCTGACTGTCCAGTTTAGGTAGGTTGCCCTAGCTGGGCCTCAGGTGAATTTATCCTCTAATATGACCCCTTTCCAGGACCCTCCTTCCGCGGTGGAGTTGACCCCGAGCCAGGTATGAGAGCATGCAGACCCCACCCACTGGATGCAGCTTCTTTCTCAAAGGCAGTGGCAGGTTTCTGCCCACACCCCCATCCCTTCACTTCCCCTCCTCAGTTTCACAGGTAGTCCTGGGATAGTTTCTTTCCTTCCTGCACCGCATCCTTATTCGCAGTGCTCACGCTGACAGCAAAGCGTGATGGATGATTCCAGAACACCTCTTTCTTCCTTTCACCAAATGTCTGCCCCCTAAAGATTTTTTTTTTAATTGAATCTGAACCAGTTTTCTTGCAACTGACCTGACATTTTTTCGGCATTCTCCGTAAATCTGTTGATGTCGTTCTGTAAGGAGCTAATGAGTTTAGCATGTTGTTCACTCCCTACATTCTTGTATTCCTCCCAATATTCTTTCTCACTGAGTTTCTCAAGAAACAGCTTCTCAGCATTACTTATTTGGATGCGCATATCTGTTGAAAGAACGTCAAGATTTTGGGTCATTTCTAGTGTCCTTGCACCCATCACTATGCGGCACTCTGATTTTGTGAAGTTAGTCTGATATGAAAATATAAACTCATAAATACAATTTTATATCTACAATTTAGAGAAATCTAAACTATTCAAACTATTGTTTATCTATCCCTCATGATTCAAAATCTCAGTAAAAATAAACTTTCAGTTTTAAAGTAGATGGTGTGGTTTGGGGCTGTGACCGAGAATGACAACATGCAATCAACCTATATGCCTAGGGACCCACAAGTTTAAATTATGCCTGTGATAGCTTGATAAGCATCTTGTTTTGTACAATGTATTATTTCACATATACTTTTTTTTTTTTTGTAAATTGTCATTTTTCTGGTCATTATGTCTCTGGGCAAAGTAATTCCAACTTACATCCTTCCACTGTCCCTGGTGACCTTTTTTTGTTAAGTATGTTGTTTGATTCCATCATTTGCAGATCAACTCTTTGAGCTTTCCTTGTGTGAAATGACAGCATATGATAGTCATAATCACCTCTCTTCCCAGTCGCCACGTAGTAAGACTTCAGAGTGAAAGCTAAGTTCCTCAGTTAAATGTGTACAAATTTGGAGCTGTCTCATCATATAAACCTTCAGTTTGCCCCAGTGTACTTACTATACACAACATTCTACTCAGTCTTTAGGCTGAGAATCAAGCTGCTGAATATTCTGGAAAAGGAAGCATCACCAAAACCAGGTACGATGAACTAAATGGCTATTTGGCTCACTGTCCTGCCCCATCTTGTTTGAGAGCTCCTGAGGGCAAGACTACATTTTATTCATCTCTGTCAACCCAGCACTTGGCAGAGAATCTGGCCATTAGTTGAGGCTCAATAAATATTTATGAAATGAGTGAAGCATTCTTTCAGGACAGAGAGATGCTCTTCAGCCCAAACATCCAGGACTCTTTGTCGAAGACATGATAATAATACATTTTTAATACAGACTTAACATATTAATATTCAAAATATAAGATTATACATTTTAAAATTCCATTAACAAGTGGTTCTTGTTATTAAACAATTAAACAATTAAGCAATTAAGAACACTACACCCCAGTGATCAGCTGTCCTCTGTGAGCGGACTGCCCCAGACTCAGCCTTGTACCACGTTCAGTCTTTGCGGGGAGGGTTGGTTGATGTCACTGAAGCTTTTGAGGGTAGCAGCTGCTGTTCTGCTTCCTTAGTACCCCTCTCTCCCTTCTCGTCTAGTAACACACGTCTCCTATCCCTCATCATGTAAGTACATTGACTACAGACGCCCCCTTTCCCAGCCTGAGGATTAGTCCAGGGCTGAGCGTGCACCCCAAGCCAGGCCTCGGCTCAGAGTCCTTCCTAGAAATGCTCTCACTGAAACTGGTAGGAAACATATCTCTTTTTGTCTCCGCTCCACTTTGAGGTTATAAGGATATACGTTCAGAGGTGTCTGTGGTCAGAGTTCTAGACTCACAGGGAGAACATTCTCAGAAAAAGGAGCCAGCTTTCCAGGAGAAGACAGAGAGAGAAGAGAGATGAGAGGGGCAGTGTGCGGAGGGAGCGGGTGGGCTAGAAAGAGGGGGCGATGGGGCGGGGAGGCGCAAGAGAAGGAGACGAATAAAAGGAAGCTGAGCTCTGACAGCAGGTGAGGCTCTGGGTTCAGCTCAGAAGCACCTTGCCTTTTCTGTCTGGTTTCTTAAAGAGATTAACATCTTCTTTATGCTTGGACTAGTCTGGGTTGGATTTTTATCCTTGCAACTGAAAGCATCCCAGGTAAATGTTGGGAGAGGGGAGTTTCGTCAGCACTTCTCAAACTTGACTGTGCACAGAAAACCCCCTGTGACCTTGTCCACATGCAGACTCTGACTCAGCAGGTCCAGAGGGCTCAGAGGCTCTGCACCATCCCAGGCTGCTGGCGGAGCTGTGGCCGCTGATCCCTGAATTGAACTGAGTTGCAGATGACTGCCTGGTGCCGACCGTGACAGCCTCAGAGACCCCTTGTAGACACATCTGTTCCCTTCCTCTCCCTCTTTTCATCAGCATCCATGGGCTTCTTTCTCCCTTGGACCACCGCATACGCCCAGCCCTCCCATTCTTAGTCACCTAGCGCTTTCTCGGTCTTAGGTGACACGCACCCCAGCCCCAGCTCAGACCTCAGACAGGCCCACCTCCACTAACTGGACCATTCCCTGCAAAGGCAGCTTACTGAGCACGTCTGAGCATCAGCTGAGGTCTCACACCCATCTCAAGAGAGTTCGTAAAGTGTCCCTTGCACACAGGAGCAGGATTCTCCCGGAGACGGCCCTGCCAGGAAATGCATCCACCACCTTGGCCCTCACGTCACCACTGTCGCTACAGGGGCTCAGCCAGAGCAGGCATAGGAGCAGTGGCGGAGAGCCCCTAAAAATGAAGCTTGCTGACTGACCTGAGGCCTTGATAACTATTTCACCCAAAACAACAGCTACCTACGAATGCTTGAGTAAGTTAGGCTCTCTAGAGTGCTTGGGGAAATTCAAGAAAATCTCGCCCCTTGTTTTTGCCTCTCAGGTTCTCGCAGTGCTTTCTGGTAGCACTCCATTCTCTCCCCTGTTTTCCAGGTTCCCGGCAGGGATGGTATTTATAGAAGGTGCTGGCAAAAAATAAAAAATAAAAAAATAAAAATCTAGAAATTTGAGCAGCAAGCTCAAGATGAAGGAAAAGGAACTTTTTTTCAATGCATGTGTCAATACCAAGGGTCCAGCTCTCAGAACCCGGGCACTTCCTGAGCCCATGGCAAGACTATGTCCTGTGTCTTTCACCTTCTCTACCAGCATCATTTCTATCCACGTCCTGTAAATGCCCCTTTTCCAAATCCAATCCCTCTTTCCCCATCTAAATAGGGGGCTTAGCTTCCTTAGAGACACTGGGTCTGGGGAGGAAGCTTTATGCTCTCCTTATCATTCCCAAGTCTGAACTGAGCCGGAAGCCACTGAGGACACCAAACGAAACAATTTCCCGCAAAAGAGCAGGTCACCACTGCCTGGAGTTCAGGGCGGTAGCTCACAGGATGCGGGCTGGTGTTAAAGGCCAGAGGGCTTTGGTCTGTGTTTCTGACCACTGCTCTCCTGCTCCTCACTTGGCTTCATTATCTCCACCCACTTTGCTATTTCCTTCTGTCGCCCACTTACCTACATGGGTTTGTGGTTGTGGCACTAATGATGTCCTTTGAAGTATGTCCCTGGCATTTTGAACATATTAGGAGACAAAAGCATTGATACATTCAGGAAATAACTTGATATGGCTTTATGATAATTTTCTAAGTTCCTAAATCACCTTTCAAGTTTTGTTCCTGGTCTCTTTCAAACTTCCATTTTTCCTTCATTGCGTTTTCAACTTCCTCTCTTGTTACAACTACGGATCCCTTGACTTCTCTTCACTGAGTTCCTTTAGTAGGTTCCGTATGTGCCAAGTTTGTTCATCCTTTAAGCGTTTATTCTGTCGTGAACATCAAAGAGTTGTTAATTACCTTTGCTAAAGTATCTCCATTGTTTCCCCTCAAAACAGAATCACATGCTGAGGCTTGCAAAATAAGAAATAGTTAATGAAATAATTTATTCAATAGTATCTCCAAAGAGCATGTGGCAGATGGAAGATTCAAAATTAAATCCATCAAATCAGTAATCACTGAAGAGACAGTTTCATTTTAAAACCTGTGTTAATAATTTACCAGTCTATCACCCTATCATAGGATCAATGAACATTAAAATTAGACTTCAGAGGTCAATTTCTTCAGCTCCCACAAATTATCTTTCTTTTCTAGGAAACATCACTCATTTATTCAATATTTATGGAATTATCTACCATATGCCAGGAGTCATCTAGACACTAGGCATATATTTGTGAACAAAATAGAAGTACTGCTCTTGTGGGATTTGCATTATTTTTAGCTTTTCTTGCAAGTAACCCTAATTCTCTTCTTCTGGGGTGATGATCACTCACCATCCAACACTCCACACTTGAAACATGAACTGTGTTCTTGTGAATATCTCATCCATGTTTCCATGTTTCTTATTTAATTTAGAGTTTATTTTTGCCCTTGCTAGTTTATTATATATATGTAGAGATATTCTATTGTGTGTGAACTTAATACATATTTCTTGTACTTTTCTTAACCTTCCTTTGCTTTCCTCCCTTTAAGTTTTAATACTCACTTCCCTGGGGTCTTTCCTTCAATTTCTTAAACCTAACAAAATGTATATACTTAAAATACTCTAATACTTTTTTAAAAAATTACTTATTTTCCTATAATTTAACATTCTCTTTACTATAGCTTTTCAACATTATATTTTATTTCTGATATTCATGGTTTTATTCTCTTAACCTTCATAGGCAATGGCAACCCACTCCAGTACTCTTGCCTGGAAAATCCCATGGATGGAGGAGCCTGGTGGGCTGCAGTCCATGGGGTCGCTAAGAGTCGGATACGACTGAGCGACTTCACTTTCACTTTTCACTTTCATGCATTGGAGAAGGAAATGGCAACCCACTCCAGTGTTCTTGCCTGGAGAATCCCAGGGACGGGGGAGCCTGGTGGGCTGCCGTCTATGCAGTTGCAGAGTCAGACACGACTGAAGTGACTTAGCAGCAGCAGCAGCAACCTTCATAGATACTCTACTGTAAGAATATTTTCTTTCTCAAAATTGATTCTCTAAGCCAATACTTCTGAAACTTCAACATGTATACCCAGCACTTGGGGACCTTGTTAAAAATGCAGATTCTGATTAAGTTTGGTATGATGCCCGTAATTCTGCATTTCTCACATGTTCCAGGCAATGCTGAACCTGCTGGCCCACAACCCACACTTTGGGTAGCCAAATTCTTTCTGATAATCTAAATATCTGTGATTTATTGATAGTGCTGCAGCCTACTAAAACTCAGGTCTTTAATACTGAATCCAACAAACTTTAAAGTTGATGGCTGAAAAATTTGATTTCTTAAAATTGTTTAGCAAAATAGACAGTAGTTTAATAAACTCCTCAGAGAGGATTTTAACGTAATCTTAGTGCTCTTTAAGTCATTCCACAGGCTGTATGACATGATTGTCATATCAGTGCTTTAGAATTTTAATTTAAAACTTCGATAAACTGAACAAAAGCAACAAACAAGTTACTTTATGATGCTCAGTATTGATAAATACAGCCAAAACAAACAAAAAGACAGACTGCACAGGCTTTGAGTGACTTAAAAAAATAGAAATAAAGATGAAAAAGATATTCAAAATCCCACAGTTTAACTTCTCTGATTTTTTGTTTGCAATATTCTAAAGTATCTGAATTATGTCTCTGAAGAATTTTTAGTACCAAAGAATTCATGATATGATATATATGTGAAAACTGAATTTCTTTCCTTCTAATTTTGTAAAATCTTGTAGAGAATGACATAAACAGAAGTGGTGGAGTAAGACTTCTGAAAATCCTCTTCTTCATAAAGGCAATGAGAAAAAATTGGCAAAATCAACTTTTCAGAACTCTGGAAATTAAAGGCTTTGCAGTAACTTCCAGGGAGTGTTTATTCAAGAAAAATGGTTAAATCTTAGTAAGAACAGTGAGTTTCGTGGCATTTCAAACTTACCCTAAAAACCAGTAGCCCCACAATTACGGCAAAACCCAGCAATCTAGCAGCCTGTGGCTGAGGGTTGGGGAGAAAAGTAAGAGAGGCAGAACTCTTGCAAAGCCAAGTCCCTAAATCAGGGCCATTATCTGACTTATCTGGTAATTCCCTGGAAAACCCCACTGGCAAGGCTTGTCTTTATTTGACCTGACTCAGAGCTTACCCAGCTCCTTAACAGCCTTTTCCTAGATTGGTTTGTCAAAAACAGTCAACAGTTGTTGAACATTACAGCTCCGTGTGTGTGGACTCAGTTGTGCCGACTCTTTGAAGCGCTATGGACTGTAGCCTGCCAGGCTCCTCTGTCCATGGACTTTTCTAGACATGTACTGGCGTAGCTTGCCATTTCCTCCTCCAGAGGATCTTCCTGAACCAGGGGTTGAACCCGCAGCTCTCATGTCTTCTGCATTGGCAGGTGGATTCTTTATCATTCTGCCACCTGGGAAGCCCACAGCTCCCTGAGGTGTTAATAAAAGTTGAGGTAAACAACAGGCTGACCCCCCCCCCCCGACCCCCGCCAAATCTTCAGAAGAGAACTGGAGATGAGATGTCCATAGGGAGTTTTGACAGCTCTTATGTATTCCTAAGAATCTAAAAGGCCACATGCATTTAACAACATCTATATTAAACTTCCCAAGTCCTATATGAATTTCAAATAGAAAAGAAATGTGTCTGACAGTGTGACAAAATTCATTATATCTGAAAAATTATTTTGAGTGATATACTGAAAAATAAATTTAAATATATCCACCAATATGCTTAAAAAAAGATATTTATCTTATGAAGTAAATTTATTATTTGAGGTAGGACTAATCATATTATAAATAGAAGAAAGGATTTAGTATCTAAGCTACAAAGGAAGGATTATTTTTGTTTTGTTATAAGGCCATCTCATGGCCTTTTAAAAACGTTTTTAGACTCACAAGAACAAGAATAGAAGTTGCCAAAATAGGACATACAATTCCCATCTATTGTCCACCCAGCTTTCCCAAATGATAACATCTTATCTAATGATAGCACAGCATCAAAACCAGGAAATTGACATTGGTACAATGTTATTAATTGAACTAGAGATTTTATTTCCATCTCACCAGTTTTTACATTTTTTTCTTTTTGGTGTATGGTTGTCATTTATAAGAAATATATGTATGTAATCTTTGGTCACTCGGGTGACTAAAATGTACTTTCTTGTTGTTCAGTCACTAAGTTGTGTCAATCTCTTTGCAACTCCGAGGACTGTAGCACGCCAGGCTCCTCTGTCTTTCATTATCTCCTGATAGTGAAACTCGTGTCCATTGAGTTGGTGATGCCATCCAACCATCTCATCCTCTGTTGTCTACTTTCTCTTCCTGCCCTCAATCTTTCCCAGCATCGGTGTCTATCCCAGTGAGTCAGCTCTTCGCATCAGGTGGTCAAAGTATTGGAGCTTCAGCATCAGTCCTTCCAATGAACATTCAGGGTTGATTTCCTTTACAATTAACTGATTTTATCTCCTTGCTGTCCAAGGGACTCTCAAGAGTCTTCTCTAGCACCAGTATTTGAAAGCATCAATTTCTTGGCACTCAGCCTTCTTTATGGTCCAGCTCTCACATCCGTACATGACTACTGGAAAAACCATAGCTTTGACTAGATGGATCTTTGTTGCAAAATGATGTCTCTGCTTTTTAATACACTGTCTAGGTTTGTCCTAGCTTCCCTTCCAAAGATCATAAATAGATATGATAAATTTATGATATAAATATATATAGATAGATAAATACATATCTGTATTTCTTAGATATATTCTTTTCTTTTTTTTATGATTTTCAACCATAGTTCCTGGCCCACAGTGCCCAAAACCCATGGAATTTTCTGCCATCACAATTGGGTTTATGTTAATGAAATAATGAAACTGACTTTTGAATCTGGGAGAGAGAAAGGGAGGGGGCCTGATTGCCAGGAGAACTGATCAAGTTATTAGAGGACTGCAGTCCCTCACATTGATTTCCAGGGACAGGAGAGGACTTGAGGTGGAATCAGCTGCTACTAGCCAAGGATTTAGTCAATCATGATTATGCAATGAAGCCTCCACTAAAACCTGGAAAAGGGGCATCTTTTGGTCCTTTCCCAGAGAGCCTCCAAGTGCTGCCGTGCCAGGCCCCAAGCTCCACAAGGGCAGAAGCTCCTTTGTTTGGTTCTCTCTAGCGGCTTCTCTGATGGCTCAGCCAGTAAAGAATCTGCCTGCGATGTTGGAGACCCGGGTTTGATCCCTGGGTTGGGAAGATCCCCTGGAGAAAGGAATACCTACCCACTCCAGTATTCTGGCCTGGAGAACTCCATGGAATTGCAAAGAGTCGGACACGACTGAGCAACTTTCACGTTCACTCTGCTCTCTGTATCTCTTCATCTGACTGTCGATTCATAGCCTTTAATACCTTTTTAATGATCTAGTGAGTAAATGGGTTTTCCTGGTTCTGTGAGCCATTCTAGCAAGTTAATTGAACTTGAGGATGGGGTTGTGCAAGGATCTGATTTATAGCCAGTCAACCAGATGTACAAGTAACACCCTAGACTGGTAACTGGCATCTGAAGTGAAGGGTGGTCTTGTGGGACTGAGCCTTTTGCCTGGGAATCTGACTCTATCTCCAGGTAGGTAAGTTTCAGAACTGAGATGAACTCTCAGACACCTGGCTAGAGTCTGAGAATCGTTTGTTGGTTAGGGGAAGCCTCCACACACACAAGTTGGAATTGGGTCAGAAACCCTTTCAGTAGGATTATAAATTCTGTCACATATGCATATGAGACATATCACCACAAAGATGGCATTTGAAGCCGTGATGTTAAATAAGATGATCCAGAGAGAGTTCAGAGTGAAAGAATACGTTTAAGATCAGAATGCTGATAAATACTCTAATTAAAGGGTGGAAATAAATACTCTAATTAAAGGGTAGTTTCTTTTCCTATTGGGGACTTCCTTGGTGGCTCAGAGGTTAAAGCGTCTGCCTGGAATGCAGCAGACCAGGGTTTGATCCCAGGGTTGGGAAGATCCCCTGGAGAAGGAAATGGCAACCCACTCCAGTACTCTTGCCTGGAGAATCCCATGGAGAGAGGAGCCTGGTAGGCTACAGTCCATGGGGTCACAAAGAGTCGGACACAACTGAGTGACTTCACTTCTTCTTTTCCTATTAGAGGGGGAAAAAACAATGAAAAAAAAGAAAAAGAAGAAATGATCAGAGAAGTAGAAGGAAATTCAAGAAAGAATGATGTCCTGGAGCCCAAAGGAAAAGAGTTTCAGGATGCCAGGAATGACTGCTGGAGGAGTGATGTAATGTTAGTTGCTTCAGTCATGCCCAACTCTGCGATCCCACAGACTGTAGCCTGCCAGGCTCCTCGTCTATGGGATTCTCAAGGCAAGAATACTGGAGTGAGTTGCCATGCCCTTCTCCAAAAGAGTACATTGGGCCTGGCTAATTGGTCAGCACAGCTTTCGCTGGAGCAGTTGTAGGGGAACAGTAGGAGTGGAAGTATGTACTGGGAAGTAAGGACGTGGGCACAGTGAGCTGTGAGATGTCTAGTGCTGTAGAGGAGCATGAACGCAGACAGAGAAAGAAAGAGAGAGAGAGATAATCATCTAAACAAAGCTAAACGCATAGGAGGAAAAGACGAAAGAGGGCATAACTTTCCTGATTTGGACATTTCCGATTTGGATGCAACTGTGAGAGAAAAATGTATCTTGCTAATGAGTCATGTTAAACTTAGCAATTTAAATATTTGTGACCTCAAAATTATTTCCTCCCATTGGTATTTGTGGATCAACCCAACAAATATTTACTAAACACCTACTCATGCTAGGCCCTTTGGAGAAACAAAGATAAGATTTGATTGCTGCTACCTAAAGGGCTTTCAATTAAATAACGGAGAAATATTTTTATGCAACATCCCAGCTAAGATGGGGGGAATGAAGAGGAGCTACACAAGAGAAGAGCAATCTGGGAAGAGGAAACGGCCTCTTTGTTATAAAGGTACCATAGTGAGAAAAAGACTGAGCTTCACAATATTTAAAAGAAGCAGGGGTAAGCAAAGGATGAGATGGCTGCAGATGAATTGCAGAGGTGAGTAGTGGTCAAATTTTGAAGGACCTTGAAGGCTTCAGGAAGATCTGTGGATTTTCTGTGCAGCAGGAAGCCACAGTGGGATTTTAAGCACTAAAAGGTTTGCCTTATTCCAAGGGTCATTCTGGTTGCCCTAGCTCAGTCGTGTCCGACTCTTTGCGACCCCATGAACTGTAGCCCACCAGGCTCCTCCGTCCTTGGGATTCTCTAGGCAAGAATACTGGAGTGGGTTGCCATTTCCTTCTCCAGGGGAATTCCTGACCCAGGGATCAAACCCAGGTCTCCCGCGTTGCGGGCAGATGCTTTAACCTCTGAGCCACCAGGGAAGCCCAGAGGAAAGATGGATAAGAGATGATGCTGGCTTAAACTGTGGCAATAGCAGTGCATATGGAAAGAAATAGATCAATACAGTTGAGCTAGTCTGTCTTCCTATGCTCCTCACTGCTGGGTCCACTAATGACTCCAAGAGCCAACTTAGACCTATCACATTCTGGAGCTAATCCTCCTGGAAACAAGAACATGGTCTTTGGCTCCAGTTGATGGGTTATGGGAAAGTGGTTCCTCAGTCCTGATCCATCGTCCTTTCCACAACCAAACAGAAGTCCCAAAGCTAACCGGGGGTTCCAGTGCTAACCACTCCGGGGTGTGCATCGGCCTCCTGGTGGCAGCTCACTCTCCTGTGCCCTGGGACCTCTCTAAGTGGGACCTGCCTCCAGGTGCCGCAGCCAGACTTCCCCTTCCACTCTCATCCATCGACCTCAGTTTCTTAGTTCCTGCTGCAAGTGCCTGGTCCTTCAGAATCACAACATCAGGGTTGTCTTGCCCAGCACATATTTGATGAACAAATGGACAAATTTGCCCCATGATGAAGACAAGAATCCTGGTTTCCCAAGGGGGAAACTGAGGCTTACTCCAGTTTTGGCCAAAATGATACTAGCAGTAGGTTTTGTGGTCAGGATGCAAAAATTCAGATGTCTGACTCAAATTCCATTGAAATTTGTAGACACAGTCTTCTGTAGACAAAACTCAGATAAAATAGGTGTGGAAGTTTCAGGATCCATATAAAGTAAATGTTTTAATAGAGGACACTCTCAGTATTTCCTCATTCTTGAGCCCCTTAAGGGCTAAGTTGGATGCACTATCATTTCTTGCTTCCCACCTTTATTTCTGTTGGTCCTGATAGTCACACACAGCACCCCTTTGACCTTCATTTTATTCTGATTTTATAAAGACAGACATCATCTTAAACATTAAGTTAGTCATTTTAACAACTGAAATTGTACTTTTCCGATAATATTTACATATGCACATGCTGAAAATCTAAAAGAAAACAGATAAATAAATTTAAAATACAGAGCCCATGTTTTATCAGTTCAGTTTAGTCGCTCAGTTGTGTCTGACTCTTTGAGACCCCATGAATTGCAGCATGCCAGGCCTCCCTGTCCATCACCATCTCCTGGAGTTCACTCAAACTCATGTCCATCGAGTCCGTGATGCCATCCAGCCATCTCATCCTCTGTTGTCCCCTTCTCCTCCTGCCCCCAATCCCTCCCAGCATCAGGGTCTTTTCCAATGAGTCAGCTCTTCGCATGAGATGGCCAAAGTACTAGAGTTTCAGCTTCAGCCTCATTCCTTCCAAAGAACACCCAGGACTGATCTCATTTAGAATGGACTGGTTGGATCTCCTTGCAGTCCAAGGGACTCTCAAGAGTCTTCTCCAACATCACAGTTCAAAAGCATCAATTCTTTGGCACTCAGCCTTCTTCACAGTCCAACTCTCACATCCATACATGACCACTGGAAAAAACATAGCCTTGACTAGACAGACCTTTGTTGGCAAAGTAATGTCTCTGCTTTTGAATATGCTACCTAGGTTGGTCATAACTTTCCTTCCAAGAAGTAAACATCTTTTAATTTCATGGCTGCAATCACCATCTGCAGTGATTTTGGAGCCCCAGAAAATAAAGTCTGACACTGTTTCCACTGTTTCCTCATCTATTTACAATGAAGTGATGGGACCAGATGCCATGATCTTTGTTTTCTTTAAGCCAACTTTTTCACTCTTCACTTTCACTTTCATCAAGAGGCTTCTTAGTTCCTCTTCACTTTCTGCCATAAGGGTGGTGTCATCTGCATATCTGAGGTGATTGATATTCCTTCCGGCAATCTTGATTCCAGCTTGTGCTTCTTCCAGCCCAGCGTTTCTCATGATGTACTCTGCATAGAGGTTAAATAAGCAGGGTGACAATATACAGCCTTGACGTACTCCTTTTCCTGTTTGGAACCAGTCTGTTTTTCCATGTCCAGTTCTAACGGTTGCTTCCTGACCTGCATACAGGTTTCTCAAGAAGCAGGTCAGGTGGTCTGGCATTCCCATCTCTTGAAGAATTGTCCACAGTTTATTGTGATCCACACAGTCAAAGGCTTTGGCATAGTCAATAAAGCAGAAATAGATGTTTTTCTGGAACTCTCTTCCTTTTTCCATGATCCAGAGGATGTTGGCAATTTGATCTCTGGTTCCTCTGCCTTTTGTAAACCAGCTTGAACATCTGAAAGTTCACGGTTCACGTATTGCTGAAGCCTGGCTTGGAGAATTTTGAGCATTACTTTACTAGCATGTGAGATGAGTACAATTGTGCAGTAGTTTGAGCATTCTTTGGCATTGCCTTTCTTTGGGATTGGAATGAAAACTGACCTTTTCCAGTCCTGTGGTCACTGATGAGTCTTCCAAATTTGCTGGCATATTGAGTGCAGCACTTTTACAGCATCATCTTTCAGGATTAGAGTTTGGTTAAATAAGAAATTAAAAGATAAATGGGGTTGCAGAGCTTTACATTTTTAAACATAAGATTCAGTGTCCTCATGATCTAAATAACAGAATTCAAGGTGACTTCCTTTGACATTATAAATAATAAATAGAAACAGCAGTACCCTCTTGCCTCCCATGTACAAAAATACATTTAAATATATTGTAAATTAATCAGCTCTAAGCACTAAAGAAGATAATTTCCTAGAGTTCATTTCATTATAACTCAAAAATTTTTAAGCATTTGCATAAATGTTTAATAATTAGATATCAGCTTTATATATATACTCACTCTTTCATGATACTTTTGATTCTTTTCTCTAAGTTTCTTTATTTGAGCCATAAATTGTTCTAGTGAGTTTTCCTTTATTTGAAATATTTTACTCACTAAAATATGTATGAGAGAGATAACTTCAAGTTTTTAAAAATATCAATCCCTATTTTTATTTCATAGTCATAACTTTTATACTTTCTCATTATCTATCAATAGTTCAGCATAAAAAGAACCTTGGAAAGGGCATACAGAAAACATGCTTCCTGGAAATCCAAAAACATTCAGACAAAAATGACAAGACAAAGATTTTACATGGGCAAGCACAACTTCTTGAAGCAGTAGGGTAAACCAGGCTGACCTAGTGGTCAATTTCCTAGTATACCATCTCATCTATAAACAATAAAAGGTTTCTTGACACAAGTATATCTTTTAAATGCCAAACAAATATTTGTTGAATGTCTGTTAGGTATAAAATATAGAAAGCATGGAAAGACTCTGGTATAGGCAATCTGATATCTAGTTGAAGAGTTAAGGGTATCTCTATTACCTCATAAATCTTACCACTTTAAATCTGAGACCAAAATAAAGGAACAGAACTAGCTCCATGTAAATCCCTTGCCTCTATTAAATCTCTCTCGCTCTCTCTAAATACACAGCCCTCTGTGGTGTAGTGACAGAGGAGCATTTACAGAATGAGAAACTCTGCTTTTCAATCTTGTCTCTTCCACTCCTTACCTATATGACCTCAACAAGTCAGTTCTCTGAACTTCAGTTTCCAAGCTGTCAAGAGAGAGAAAACAACGCCCACCCAGCTCTATGTATTTTATAAAGATGAAAATAAGAAATCATATGTGCGTGTTTCTAGCATAAAGTAAGTGCTCAGTAAATTTCAGGTGAATTATAATCTTATGTTCTCAGTCCTTCTCCTGGAATATCATTTAGATTTGTGATATTGTAAGCTTAGTAGAGAGGGAAAAAAAGCTCTTTCTTTCCAAATGAAGAACATTTCCAAAACATTTTAAAAATGAGCAAAGCCTTTAGGCTTTGCCTTGAGTTGCTTCTGCAGGGGGCAGTTTGGAGAGGTCTGAGTGGCATCAGCAAGCCTGGGGGTGGGGTGAATTCTAAGATGCCCTAAAGGTTTGGCTGCTTCCACGGCCCCCTTGTGGAGCGCTCAGTGGTTGCAGGTTTAACTTCACCTAGCCTCTCCTGGGAATTCACTCCAACCTCCTCAGGCCTCAGAGATGATGAATTTATCAGGAAGCAGGGCCTCCTTGGTGGCTCAGACGGTAACAAATCTGCCTATAACGCTGGAGACCTGGGTGTGATCCCTGGGTCAGGAAGACCCCCTGGAAAAGGGAAAGGCTACCCACTCCAGTATTCTGGCCTGGAGAATTCCATGGACAGAGGAGCCTGTGGGCTACCGTCCATGGGGTCACAGAGCAGGACATGACTAAATGACTAACACTTTCACTTTCAGAGGAAGCTAAGCCTCAGGGCTCCCCACCAACAGCCACTGTGGGAATTCAAGCCTCCCTGGTCTCTGAACACTTCTTCCTTTTCACATCTCCCTATCTACTCAGTGCCCTAGTAACCCACATGTCACACTAAATGCTGAAGCAAGTGGGAAAATAAACCAATGAGGTTTATACTGAGCACATAATATACACTGAAGTGCTTTGAAAAGGGTATTGCGCTTTGAAGCACAGTGATATGGAATTAACACTAATGCAGTGTGTCTGTCACCTTGTCCCTTCCTTCCTTATCAAAATGTTAGTTGATGGAAGGAATTTTCACATATTGAGGCATGAGGAAGTCATCCTGGCTTATTCCTGATTTGGCTTGAACTTTATGCTGACTAGAACGACCCATGGCCTGTCAAGCATCTGTTGTTCATCTGCTTTAACCGTGACAGAAAAGAATGCATTTGCATATGAAAATGGAGTGCCTGTGGTTCAGGCATTCAAAATGGAGCTGGGCAGCCATACTGGATGCAGTTTCAGACACATTTCGGTATCACTGAGAACTCTGTTTTGAACTGTATCAAACTCAAAGATGCCACCAGCCATTTTCAAAATAATATTTTGGCCAGGAGCTGCCAGCTGCCATTTTATGGCCTTAACGTCCCCCTGGTAACTGTGTGACCATTTTGGATCCCAACCAATCCTTGCTTAACATGCACCCTTACTTTTCACCAATTCCAACCCTAATTCTTGACAAATACGTAACTGTGGTTTGGGCCTGTATGTTGCTGTTGTTAAGTCACTAATTCATGTCCGACTTTTGGGTCCATGGACTGTAGCTCACCAGATTCCTCTGTCCCGGGATTTTCCAGGCAAGAATCTTGGACTGGGTTGCCATTTCCTTCTCCAAAGGGTCTTCCTAACCCAGGGATCGAATCTGCATCTCCTGCATTGGAAGGTGGATTCTTTACCACTGAGGCACCGAGGAAGCCCTTTTGCCCAATAAACCTCCCCATTTTGCAGTCATGGAACACAATTCAGCTGCTTCTTGCATCTGTGGCTCCTGGGCTACAGTCCTCAGTTTTGCTTGAATAAAACTCTTTCCTATGTTTATTATAGGTTGTTTATTGAGTTTTAACATAGTAATGTGTCAACTTCCTTCCTCCATGCAATTTTGTTAAAAATTCTGAGAAGGAACACAAATTTGGATTCTGAAAAAGAGTCTGTACTCTTACTTATTATACTTTTAAAACCCGTAACTATATCTGTACCTATTGCTATACCTATGTCCATACTCGTTGTCGAAAACTGGGTTGAGGGGAATAAATATAAAAGAAAAAACAAAAAACCACTGTCACCTAGAGATTTAGCATTATGCAGTAAGATATTTTGCTAAAGGGAAAGAGAGAGGAAGATCACATTCACATAACTTTAATATAGTATATTGTTAGAACTATTCTATTATTTATTGTTAATCTGTTACTGTGCCTAATTTAGAAATTAAACTCTATCATAGGTATATACGTGAAGAAAATACATAGTATAGAAAGGGTTAAGTACCATCCATGTTTCAGGCATCCCTTGGGAGTCTTGGAACAAATTCCTTGAGGAAGAAGGGTGACTAAGACATGATCACTCTGCAGATTCAACATTGGCAGTCTCAGTTCTTTGCCAACAACCACAGAGGTCTACAGCCTTATTTTCTTGAGAGAGATTAAGAAAAGTTCAGTTGTTCAGAAGTCATGGATGACCTCCTCTGGGCCCTTGAGCTCTTTGTTAGGGGCTGAGGTTGTATAATAGAAATATAAGATGCTGCCGGGACCCTTGGATGATCCGTCCTCAGATGGTGAGAGGGGCGTCTTGACTATTCATCCTGTCACCTGGACCTCAGGGAACAGCTGACGTGTCGCCAGAAGGGCGCAGGAAGGACCAGGCTGTTCCAGTCCACGAGGCTGTTTATTTAGTTTCAACAAAGGAAGAGAATGGAAAGCATGGGAATGCTCAACTCACGTCTTGTGCTAGGTCATGAGAATTTTTAAATGTTCGCCTCTTTGGAAACCTCTGCTGAAGAGGAGAAAGACTGGCGCCTGGCTGACCCAGAGGAGAAAGAAGTAGCTGGATACCATCCCTTGGGCTGTGGGGAAAAGGTGAGGGGCCAGACTGCAGTCACGGAGCTAGACTTTTTGCCCACCTGTCAGAAGCCGCGGTGCGCCACGTCTTCAGTTACGCTGTGAAGCGAGCGCAGGGAGAATCTGGCCGCCGCTTAATGCTACCTCCAGTGGTAAATAAAAGGGCACTTGGTGAAAAGTCCCTTCCCGTGCGAGCTGTCAGTGTTCTGACCCTCTCACTCACCGTCTTCTAATAAGAGCATACAGACTCGGAGCCTCACAAGAAGGACATTGGATTTTCCCTGAATGTCGCTGAGAACGATTCTCTTGAACAGAGACCTGGTCTCCAGCATTGCTCCCCAGTTTCAACTTTGTCCCCCTCCAGTAGACAGCCGCCTACTCCCAAGACCCACGTGTCCACGGGAGTCTGCTTATCTGACCCTGCCCTTGCCCTCTGTCGCTCCCTCTGCCTTCTATCTCTTCTTGGACTGTGACACGCCGTTGCTCACCCGCCCTCTTTTCCATGAGCCTTCCCGGCAGTCTGGCTCTGTAACACCTGTTCCTCCTCTTTCCGAGATCAGCTCCCACATCGCCCCCTCAGACGAGCTCTTCCTGATCCCTGCGACTGAAATGACCGAGCACGCACGCACTGAGTCTGTCCGGTCCTTCAGTTATGTGGTCGCGGAGCCCCCTACACTGTTCTTCCGCAGCATCTTCTTTCAGTTCAGTTCAGTCGGTCAGTCGTGTCCGACTCTTTGCGATCCCATGAATCACAGCACGCCAGGCCTCCCTGTCCATCACCAACTCCCAGAGTCCATTCAAACTCACATCAGTGAGCATCTCCTTTAGAGATATGCAATTTTTCAGGAGAGACCGGACTGTGTGTTTAATGTCCATCTCCCGTGCTTCGTTAGGAATGGACCGTGTGGGCCGGTTCACTCTTGCCGTCCAGTGATCAGCACTTGCCTGTATGTATTGGGTAAACATTCAAATACTTGCTCAATAGGCATGAAGTGCCTTCTTATTTGAAAAAAAAAAAACAAAAACAAACAACTAACATGTATTCATTCACTTCCTAAGTGTTACACATTAAAACACCTACCCAGGACCCAAAGTTGAAGTTCAAAAGCTATCAAAGGGCTTACGCTCCATCAGTTAGATGAAACATAAACATATGACAAATATCACCTCTAGTCTCGTCTCCAGCTCCTGGGATAGAAATATTAAGATATTCTTATTAAAGTGAAAGTGAAAGTTGCTCAGTCATATCTGACTCTCTGAGACCCCCATGGACTATCCAGTCCATGGAATTCTGCAGGCAAGGACACTGGAGTGGGGACAGTGTTCCATTCTGTTCTCCAGGGGATCTTTCCAACCCAGGGGTAGAACCCAGGTCTCCCACATTGCAGGCAGATTCTTTACCAGCTGAGCCACCATGGAAGCCCATTCTTATTGAAAATAATTATAAATCATTTGGGTTTGATTTGTAGGCATATTCGGTCCTATCACTCCATGAGAAATAGAATCACTGCAGATGGTGATTGCAGCCATGAAATTAAAAGACGCTTACTCCTTGGAAAAAAAGTTATAACCAACCTAGATAGCATATTCAAAAGCAGAGACGTTACTTTGCCAACTAAGGTCCGTCTAGTCAAGGCTATGGTTTTTCCAGTAGTCATTTATGGATGTGAGAGTTGGACTGTGAAGAAGGCTGAGCGCTGAAGAATTGATGCTTTTGAACTGTGATGTTGGAGAAGACTCTTGAGAGTCCCTTGGACTGCAAGGAGATCCAACCAGTCCATTCTGAAGGAGATCAGTCCTGGGTGTTCTTTGGAAGGAATGGTGCTGAAGCTGAAACTCCAGTACTTTGGACACCTCATGCGAAGAACTGACTCATTGGAAAATACTTTGATGCTGGGAAGGATTGAGGGCAGGAGGAGAAGGGGACGACAGAGGATGAGATGGCTAGATGGCATCACTGACTCTATGGGCGTGAGTCTGAGTGAACTCCAGGAGTTGGTGACGGACAGGGAGGCCTGGCGTGCTGTGATTAATGGGCTCAAAGAGTCAGACATGACTGAGCGACTGAACTGAACTGAGGACAATGCAAACTGGAATGTCTAGAAATAAAAAGTTAAATGAAGAAGAGAAGTGTATGTACATTTACTCTTTTGTAAACGGACACTAACTGAGGTGTGCTCTATTTGAAGAGGTAAGCCAGTAAGTTGCTGTGCATTTGAGGGAGAGTGACCAATAATTCAGTGGAGGGAGCGAGGGAGCCAAAACCCATTCACGAATGCTGTTTCATAGCTACCGACTCTTTGCGATCCCATGAATCACAGCACGCCAGGCCTCCCTGTCCATCACCAACTCCCAGAGTCCATTCAAACTCACATCAGTGAGCATCTCCTTTAGAGATATGCAATTTTTCAGGAGAGACCGGACTGTGTGTTTAATGTCCATCTCCCGTGCTTCGTTAGGAATGGACCGTGTGGGCCGGTTCACTCTTGCCGTCCAGTGATCAGCACTTGCCTGTATGTATTGGGTAAACATTCAAATACTTGCTCAATAGGCATGAAGTGCCTTCTTATTTGAAAAAAAAAAAACAAAAACAAACAACTAACATGTATTCATTCACTTCCTAAGTGTTACACATTAAAACACCTACCCAGGACCCAAAGTTGAAGTTCAAAAGCTATCAAAGGGCTTACGCTCCATCAGTTAGATGAAACATAAACATATGACAAATATCACCTCTAGTCTCGTCTCCAGCTCCTGGGATAGAAATATTAAGATATTCTTATTAAAGTGAAAGTGAAAGTTGCTCAGTCATATCTGACTCTCTGAGACCCCCATGGACTATCCAGTCCATGGAATTCTGCAGGCAAGGACACTGGAGTGGGGACAGTGTTCCATTCTGTTCTCCAGGGGATCTTTCCAACCCAGGGGTAGAACCCAGGTCTCCCACATTGCAGGCAGATTCTTTACCAGCTGAGCCACCATGGAAGCCCATTCTTATTGAAAATAATTATAAATCATTTGGGTTTGATTTGTAGGCATATTCGGTCCTATCACTCCATGAGAAATAGAATCACTGCAGATGGTGATTGCAGCCATGAAATTAAAAGACGCTTACTCCTTGGAAAAAAAGTTATAACCAACCTAGATAGCATATTCAAAAGCAGAGACGTTACTTTGCCAACTAAGGTCCGTCTAGTCAAGGCTATGGTTTTTCCAGTAGTCATTTATGGATGTGAGAGTTGGACTGTGAAGAAGGCTGAGCGCTGAAGAATTGATGCTTTTGAACTGTGATGTTGGAGAAGACTCTTGAGAGTCCCTTGGACTGCAAGGAGATCCAACCAGTCCATTCTGAAGGAGATCAGTCCTGGGTGTTCTTTGGAAGGAATGGTGCTGAAGCTGAAACTCCAGTACTTTGGACACCTCATGCGAAGAACTGACTCATTGGAAAATACTTTGATGCTGGGAAGGATTGAGGGCAGGAGGAGAAGGGGACGACAGAGGATGAGATGGCTAGATGGCATCACTGACTCTATGGGCGTGAGTCTGAGTGAACTCCAGGAGTTGGTGACGGACAGGGAGGCCTGGCGTGCTGTGATTAATGGGCTCAAAGAGTCAGACATGACTGAGCGACTGAACTGAACTGAGGACAATGCAAACTGGAATGTCTAGAAATAAAAAGTTAAATGAAGAAGAGAAGTGTATGTACATTTACTCTTTTGTAAACGGACACTAACTGAGGTGTGCTCTATTTGAAGAGGTAAGCCAGTAAGTTGCTGTGCATTTGAGGGAGAGTGACCAATAATTCAGTGGAGGGAGCGAGGGAGCCAAAACCCATTCACGAATGCTGTTTCATAGCTTGGCTTGTGTTACTGCCAACATGCCAAAACCTAAAAAAAATATGCACGTAGCACAAGAGTGAAATTATGCCTCGAATCCAGCTTCCTTGACAGCTTTGGAGCGCTTCATTTTCCACTGGAGTTATGTGAGTGTTAGCAGTGCTTGCCCCTTATGTATGAGAACTTTAGGATTTCATAATTTAAACTTACTGATAGTCTAGAAGTGCTTCACTGATAGGCAATTTGACCTCTTTTGGAGGCCCATCTTGAATACCCCTTTTATTTGTTTTCGCCGTGGTTTCCATTGTGTTGCTTAGCTAGTAAGAAGAATACCTGTTTGAAAAAAGAGATACAGGAAAAATAAATAAATCCTTTGTTCCTTTACTTGTGTTTATTAGATAAAGCACTACTGGGACTTAACTTAAAACTGGCTCTTCCATCCAGATTGCTCCCGTGCCCTAGAGCTGACATCATCCATAATGCTGGGTCATCAGGAATCAACTGGATTCTTGAGTTTGAGTTCCATGCTTCGAGCAGCTCCAGACCAGGACTCCAAACTTTCTGAGACTCACTCACCTACATTTCCATCAACAACTGTTGCCCCCATGGAGCTTCATTAAAAGCAAGTACTTAACTTTTTCAGTCATTTCATGTCTCCACAGTGTTTGGTAGAGTGCCTTGCCTATAACAGCAGCTCAATAAATGTCTTTTAGTTATTAAAAAGTAAGATGAAACAAAAGCACAACCTTCTATGAGGACCAGGAAACTTGGCTCTAAAAGAGTCAGAACAGGAATCCAAAGAAACTAGGTTTGGCCAGGGTTGCTAGAAAGAGCAAATATAAGGACTTTAATTACAGTGTTTTTTAACTGATTAAGAAGTTTCATTATTAGGATGATAAAAATAATGTATTATCATTATAATGACTGTTTATCAGCTATTAATTGCTTTTGTATTTTACAATAAGAAATATCAAAAACAATATTTTTTAAAAGGGAAAATCAGACCCACTGTTTTTAGTTTTTATGGTAAGGAGGAACACTTCGAGAATTTGGTATGAGTACTAACGCACATCTTTTAAGACCATAGTTTTTCTTGACAGATTTTTATCTGGCTTTTAGTTAATGTATATTGTCACTCTGCTTATTAACTTATATGCAGAGTATATCATGTGAAATATTGGGCTGGATGACTCACAAGCTGGAATCAAAATTCTGGGAGAAATAACAGCAACCTCAGTATGAAAATGATACCCTTTAATGGCAGGAAGTGAACAGGAACTCAAGAGCCTCTTGATGAAGGTGAAAGAGGAGAGTGAAAAAGCTGACTTAAAACTCAACACTGAAAAAACTAAGATCAAGGCATCTGGTCGCAGCACTTCATGGCAAATAGATGGGGAAACTATTGAAACAGTGACAGACTTTATTTTCTTGGGCTCCAAAATCACTGTGGATGGTGACTGTGGCCATGAAATTAAAAGATGCTTGCTCCTTGGAAGAAAAGCTATGACAGACCTAGACAGTGTATTAAAAAGCAGAGACATCACTTTACCGACAAAGTTCCATCTAGTCAAGGCTATGGTTTCTCCAGTAGTCACGTATGGATGTGAGAGTTGGACTATAAAGAAGGCTGAGTGAAGAATTGATGCTTTTGAACTGTGGTGCTAAACTCTTGAGAGTCTCTTGGACTGCAAGGAGATTCAACCAGTCCATCCTAAAGGAGATCAGTCCAGGGTGTTCACTGGAAGGACTGATGCTGAAGCTGAAGCTGCAATACTTTGGCCACCTGATGCGAAGTTCTGACTCATTGAAAACGACCCTGATGCTGGGCAAAATTGAAGGCAAGAGGAGAAGGGGACGACAGAGGATGAGATGGCTGGATGGCATCACCGACTCAGTGGACATGAATTTAAGCAAAAGTAAGGAGATGATGAAGGACAGGGAAGCCTGGCATGCTGCAATTCATGGGGTTGCAGAGAGTGGGACATGACTTGGCAGCTGAACAACAACAGACCTCAAGAAGGTAAGTACCTAACCTGTATTCAATGTATTACTAGGTGGGTGTGGTAGGAAAAACATAACCTTTGTAGTTATTTGTTAAAATGGCTGGAAACTCCATGAGAGTGAGGATGATGTAATTCTTGTACATTACTGTATTTCCCCTCCTAGCACAGTAGATGTGGTCCTTGTCAAATGAACAGTTAGATGGATGAGTCAGGTAGACATATTTTAATCCTACATCTACCACCTACTATCTAGGTGACCTTGAACAGGCTGCTTAATCTTTTTGAGCTTCAGTTCCATCTCTGTAAAGTGAGAACAAAATTCTTATTTTAAATACTAGTAAGGGTGAAATGGTGCTTCCCTGGTGGCTCAGAGGGTAAAGCGTCTGCCTGCAACGCAGAAGGATGAAATGGGTTAATATTTAAAGCATCTGGCACAGTGTCTGCCACATAGAAAGAACTTAGTAAGTATTTTTGCCCCTTTAGTTATGGCTCCAGAAGCATAGTCTGGTAAATTTTAGGTAGCTAAAGCAGACGAATGCTGCCTGCTGCCAAGTAAGAGGTGAGGTGTAAAGACGAATCCATGTGGTTTTCCACCATCAGCCTTCATCACTGATTTGGATCAATGAACAGGCAATCTACACAAATCATTCAAATCCACAATGGAAACACTCTCTGAAATAAAACCACGCTTTCCCCCTGCAGACTTGCTGTTTGCATAACCAGACCTCTTTCGAGGTTCAGTCTTGGTACCTAAGACTTTTCTAGCCAAATGTGTTCATCTCTGTATCCTAATAGATTCTAGGATTTGTGAATGCAAGTATACTACAATGTATTTGCTGAAACCACAAAGGTGACATATCAAAAAGATTAATTTCATTAAGACAGGTTAATATATTGTGTTATCATCTCAGATGTGGAAGTATTGAGAATGATTCGATAGGCCGCATACTGGCACAGTTCACAGAAACTTATCACTAGGAAAACAAGATTGCTATCTTTTGTTTCAGGAAAACTGAATTTTTATGTTACTTTCTATTTTAAAATTAGCATTTTTAACTTAGCTACACAAAACCATAGCATGCTGTCAAGGTTTTACAAGAACTTCATTTTTTAACAAAAACTTTTACTATAAAATATTCTATTTAAAAGCAGAAACAAATAACACTAACCTCTAATTTTCTTTCTGAGTCATATGGAAGAGATCAAGTGTTATGGTTCCCACGTGTGGTACCCATCTGGTGCTGCAGGAAAAATGACCTCATTTTGCTCAGTTACTTCAGTTACCTGGTTCTTAGGTTTCTGACTCTCTGACCAACGTACATTAGTTACCTAACTGCAGCTCAAGGCAAAAGATTTTAATAAAATATGAGCGAAAATGTGGATCCATTAAGCATACGTGGATTGTGCATAAACTATATTAAGATTAATTGTTTCATACAGTTTACAGAAAATTAGTAAGCCATTTGGGTCACCTGCTTATCAGTTGCTTTTTTGCAGTGAGTTAATGACATTCTGTCAAAATGTACTTTTGCATTAGATAATGTCCTACAAACAATGGGGATTTTAATAAACATTGACAAGGATTTACAGTTCCTGACCACCTAGAGGATTCCTATCTCAGGGAAAGGTGAGAATTCTAGAAAAAACAGCTACAAAATAACTATCCTCCAAGAAGATTTCACTTAAAATAATTCCTGGCAAATGAAAACTTGCCCAGATTTGTCAGTAACTTCAAACATCTATTAAGTGCCTGTTCATCTGTGGCAATTTTTCTGGCCTGTAGTTATAAAATATAAAAGAGGTGAGACCTCTACTTAGACTGATAGGAAGAAAGAAGCATACTCCAATAGAACTTAAAAAAAAAAAAGAGAGAGAGAGCAACTCTAAAAGGCTTTAGAAAACCATACAGGTAATAAATGCTAGAGAGTTACTTCCCCAGGGCATGATCTTTTGTGCCGTTTTTCCTCTCCTAACTCTGTTGGGGCATCAGTAACATATGTTATGGGTGGCACTAGTGGAAAGAATCCACCTCACAGTTCAGGAGATGTAAGAGACACCAGTTCGATCAGTGGATCAGGAGGAGGAAATGGGAACCCACTGCAGTATTCTTGCCTGGAAATTTCCATGGAAACGGGAGCCTTGTGGGCTACAGTCTATGGGGTCGCAAAGAGCTGGACACTATGGAGTGCACACATGTGCACGTCCACACACACATACACACACGCAGTGAGGGCAGGTGAGGAGGCTGGGTTTGAAGGACTTGGGTATCTAGCATTTTCAGAGACTATTCCATAGTCATTTTCTATCAGGAAATGTTTCAAAAAGTATTCCCCAAGTGCTTCTCAGTGAAAAGTAAGAAGTCTATTTAGTAAAAAGGAATATATAATAAGCCATCTTCTTCAAATATCCTCTCATCCCATAATGCTCTGACTCTGTAAAGTGTGTTAGTCCCTCAGTCCTGTCCCACTCTGTGCGACCCCATGGACTGTAGCCCACTAGGCTCCTCTGTCCATGAGATTTCCCAGGCAGGAATACTGGAGTTGGCAGCCATTCTCTTCTCCAGGGGATCTTCCTGACCCAGGGATCAAACCCAGGTCTCCTGCACTGCAGGTGGATTCTTTACCTTCTGCATTATCCCCCAAACAAGGAGTCTGTCCTTTCTTGCACCGTCTCAGGGTCCTGGCTCAATACCTAGAAAGTTCCTCATGACTTTGTGGAGCCATGAATATCCAGAAGCTTCCTAATGACTCCTTTCATAGTTCTATGGAGGCTGGGAGAGGCAGTTCTGCCCTAATGCCTTTCTAGACATTTGAAGTGGTTGATGTTTGCTAGCTAATGTTTCATATATAGATTGAAATGGCAGATATTTACTTAATACCATTAGAAATGATAAAAGCTCTGAATGAGATTCCATCAGGGGTTGAGAGCATGATTTATTTAAAAAAAAAGATCTCTCTATGAGTATTGGAAGTCTTGAAGTCTAGACATGGCTTTGCCATTAACAAGCTATAAAATTATGTCAGTCTGATAACAGCTGTAATAATGCAGTACTTCCAAAAGCCTTTGTTAAGGAACAATCTAACTATTAACATCTAATTATTAAGGCACTCATCTTCAACAAAGTATAACTCCTCAAATACTGAATGCTAACTACTTCAGCAACTCATTTTGGGAATTCAAAAACAGATATTAGCATATAGTTCACCATCTCTCATGGGCACAAACTGGGAGTTCAGATCTGACTCAAATGCTTGACTGGCAAATAACGCACAGTCACTTTCTTTCCTGATGGTCCTATTTATTTGCTCATAATATTGTAATACCCTGCATTTGGAAAGTAAAATGACTTTTAAATTCAAATTCTCAGTTAGGCTAGGATACATTTTTAATACAATCTAAAATGTTGTAGAAATGCTCTCCAGCATATTAAAAAAACAAACAAACCTGAATTCATTTAAAGGCTCTTAGTAGTGATAATATCACCTAAATTTAGTCTCACAAAATTTTAGACCCACTTCTTTTGTATAGATTATGTACATAAAGCCCCAAACAACTTTAAAATGTAAGATACAGCCAATTTGGAAAAGAAACATAACCGTGAAGAGAATATTGTGAGAATAATGGACGTATATACATGCAGGACTTTTCACACTCTGATTGCAAAGGAGAATGAAAAGACCTCTTGCCTTCAACAGTGAATAAAGTGTGCCAACTGGGGCTGGGTCTTGGGGGTTGTGGAAAGAAAACAATGAGCAATTATTACACATGTTGATAACTACCTAGTCTTATTCTTTTCCTTCTCTGCCTTCACAGGAAGCTTTCTCTCTCTCTCTCTGTCTCTCTCTGTCTCTGTCTCCCTCTCTCTCTGTCTCCCTCTCTCTCTGTCTCTGTCTCTGTCTCTGTCTCTCTCTTTTTCCATCAGATGTGACGTGTTTTCTCACCTCCCAACTGCTTTCTCAACTCTCTCCACCCAGCGGAGAGTTACGGGGTAAGAAAGGGAATGAGGAGACAAACAAGCTGCTATACAATCTAAGAGATTAATTAAAGAAAGAAGCCAAGCGTCCTATTTAGAAGATGCTGCTAGCAGTCAGGGCAAGAAGCCGAGGGTGAAGGGCCATCAACGCCACACCCAGAGCTTATAAAGTTCCTGCAGCGGGAGGGCTCCATGCTGGTACTAAGGACGCAAAAGATTTGCAGGTTCTGTCACCTAAAGCCTTTCAGCAGACTGCGGATTCAGCGAGAAGAGCACTAAGGAGACTGGAGTCTAGACCTAGCTCCTCCATGAAGGAGTTTTATAACCTCGGACAGGTCTCAGGTCTCTAGACCTCTCTGACCCTCGCTTCTCTTTCATTGTTCCTGCCTGTCAGGGTTATTAATGAGGCTCAAATGCTTTGGGGAAACTGCCAAGCAATAAAACCCCATACGAACAGAAGGCATGATTAGTCTACTGAGCATCCGTTGTGTGCTAGAGGCTGAGGGCATCACGAAGGTTACAAACCTGAGTCAAAGTCAGATCCTGCTCTCCGGAGGAAAGCTGAGATCTCAGAAAGGCAAATGAGCAACGTATCCAGGGGTTCTACTGCGAGGCGGAAAGAGAGATGCGTTAGTATTCTGATCGGATCCAAAAAGTTCTCCCTCCCTCTGTGTCTCCTGGATGAAAAGGTTGGGAGGTTAGCGGCTCCTAACCGCCCAGCACTTCACCCGATGCTGGACCCCCAGAAAGTCGGAACCCCAGGCCCGTTTTGTGGCGAAGCCAGCCGCAGGGCCAATGGCCGGGCGGAGATGCTCATAAAAAGTCTTAAGTCAGACTGGAAGGAGCCGGGGCCGAGCAAGGAGGCTAGGTAGTGTCCTGACCTCCCCTGGACGGCTTCCAGGCGCGGATACACAGCAGTGAACTCGAAGGCAGCGCGCACGGCGGGCGGGCGGGCGGACCCGGCCCCTTCACTCCAGCGCAACCACGGAGCCCTCCGTTTCCAAGGCGACCGGCGCGCGCGGACCTCCCTCTTCCACCACCACCAGCCGCGAGCGGCGGGCCGGGCGCGCCCCCTGGTGGCCGCAGCGGGAAACAGTCAGGTCGAGGGGCCGCGCTCCCCCTTGTCTCCCCATCCGGTTCTCACCGTCTCAACTCGCGCAACTGCACCAAGACTCCCTCAGTTCAGTTAAGTTCAGTCGCTCAGTCGTGTCTGACTCTTTGCAACCCCATGGGCCGCAGCACGCCAGGCTTCCCTGTCCATCACCAACTCCTGGAGTTTACGCAAACCCATGTCCATTGCGTGGGTGATGCCATCCAACCATCTCATCCTTTGTTGTCCCCTTCTCCTCTTGCCCCCAATCCTTCCCAGCATCAGAGTCTTTTCCAGTGAGTCAACTCTTCGCATCAGGTGGCCAAAGTACTGGAGTTTCAGCTTCAACATAAGTCCTTCCAATGAACACCCAGGACTGATCTGTCCTTTAGGATGGACTGGTTGGATCTCCTTGCAGTTCGGGGAACTCTCCACAGTCTTCTCCCAAGACCACAGTTCAAAAGCATCAATTCTTTGGAGCTCATCTTTCTTTATAGTCCAACTCATATCCATACATGACTACTGGGAAAACCATAGCTTTGACTAGACGGACCTTTGTTGGCAAAGTAATGTCTCTGCTTTTTAATATGCTGTCTAGCACATTAGGTTGTTCATAACTAACCTAGGTTGGTCTAGGTCTAGGTTGGTAATAACTTTTCTTCCAAGACTCTCTCGCCCACTTTTAACTCCCTCCCGTGGCGAACTGGGAAGCCTCGAGTGGTGTAGAGGCTTGAGATCTAGGCTCTGTGTTGTGACTGTAAGCTACTCACTGTTTCTTCCACTGTAAAGTTAGACATGAGGAGTGGACAGTGGTTTTCCGATAGCTTGTAGGATGGGAAAGGGATGTGAGTTCTGCCCACCTCTCCGCCCCCAACCCGCCCCTTCCACACTGAGGCCTCTCTCTTGCCCGCTTTCATTTTGTGTAAGTTTTCTCTCGGTTTTAACTCCAAGGAGAACTGCAGACCCTGGACTAAATGTTTTTAAGGTAACTTGCAGCTCTAAAAGCCCTTGATCTTCCTTATGTTCCTTCTCGTTTTACCTTTTTTTTTTTTTTTTTTGCCCCCAAACCTCAAGAAAACCCTTATAGATTTCGTCTTTCCCTCTCTTTCCACTTTTGGCAGCTCTGGTTTTGGAGAAGACTCTTGAGAGTCCTTTGGACAGCAGGGAGAACCAACCAGTCCATCCTAAAGGAGATCATCCTGAATATTCATTGGAAAGACTATACTGAAGCTGAAACTCCAATACTTTGGCCACCTGATGTGAAGAACTGATTCATTGGAAAATAACCTGATGCTCATGACTGAGTGACTGAACTGAACTCCTAATTTCAAGGGGGAAAAATATACACCTACAACCTCTGAATTTCCCCTTTTCCTCACCTAGGTTCATTCTCATATCCTGCCTCAAGACAATTTCTTATATTCTGAGAGCATTTAGTTACATTTGAGTCAATTAGGCATCCTTTTTGTCTTGGAAGTCTGACATTTGGCATCCTTGAATTTGATTTTTAAAAAATACATTTTCATATATTTCATGATTAATGCTGTTACACGAATACATATTAAGAGCTTATGGAAGAAAACTGAAGCAGCGAATAAAAATATTAATTACTTTTGGTTAAGGTAATTTTTCTAAGTAAAAAGTCACCTGAAACCTAGCTAGTTTGAGGTCATTTATGTCTTCTATCTTGTTCAAACTGCCCTTTATTCTATTAGTGTTTTGTATTTGTTCAGTGTCAATTATTTGCTGTGTTCTATACATCTGATAAAGTGTTTTTAGTTTCTTGTCTTCTCTAGAAGAGCAGCAACAGGTTGGGGAGTAAACTAATTGAACAGAGTACAGATGTAAGAGGAAAAAAGCTACCACCATCTCAGTTTTTAAAGCATGGGGATTTTTTGTTGTTGTTAAACAGAAAAACAATTTTGTGATTCTTCAGGACTTTGAATTTATTCCCAAATCACATTCTATAAATCCTAGGCCAGCTTCTTTTGCTAGAGTCTGGGCCCATGGTTTTATCTCCTGTGCAGTTTTTCTTATGGTGTTTGCCAGTTGGTGGTCAAACAGTGAAGCCAGATAAAAACCATTTGCTGAGTTTCTTCATTTGGCCTTGATTTTCTGTTAGCCTTTTATGTTTAATGATGCAGAAATAGAGGTAGGAGAGTGTATTTGGTAGAAAAAGCCAACTGTGTTATCTGATTTTGACAGAAACACAAAGAATTTGTTTGGTATTTCTGTGGCTAAACATTTTATACTTTTAAACTTATTTTCATTACCTCTGCAAATAAACCACAAGGCAGTCAACCAAATGTATTAAGTTTCACAATAATTTTTAGAAATATGAGCTAGTGATTAACCCACTGATTTTGTAAAACAGTTCAGACTTCTGGTAAATCAGAGCTTTAACTGACAACAAAGTTACTTTCAAGCACTGGAAAAGCCCTGCTGTAACTTCTTATCCAAAAACTTAGTTCCCGAAAAAGTGGAAGCAGTTAAATTGGTGTTTTGCAAAAAAGTCATGAAGTAAAATGCTCTCTTAAGAGGGAAAGTTTACATCACCTTTAAACAGGCATGGTGACAAACTCATTGAAGGGATAATGTTTTGACCTGTCATCCACTGGTATGATTATAAAATGGGGTTGTTTCTACTTTATTTATATGTGCTTAGTCGCTCAGTCATGTCTCATTCTTTGCTACCCTTTGGACTGTAGTCCTCCAGGCACCTCTGTCCATGGGATTTTTCAGACATGAATACTGGAGGGAGTTGCCCTTTCCTCTTCCAGGGGATAAAGGTTGCATTTTTTTTCCCCTTCAGGCTGGAGGTATGGCTCTTCAGCCTATGTCTCTTCATCTCTTCAAACCAAGTTTAAGTTGAATGAAGAGTACTCTGGCAAAAAAGAAATTACTTCTCTTCTCTCCCACTGATCTCCTCTGAGTAAGTTTGGAAATTAATTGTGTGATCTCTGTTCTCTCTGGGGAAGAGGAGCCCAGGATGCTAAGTCGGAGACAGAGGTCATGTCCCAGGAGCTTGAGCCGGGTGCTATGCATGGTGCCTGAAGGCTTCAGTGTGTGGTGTCACAAGAGCAATCCAGTTTCAGGCCGTTTTCAAACATGACCACATAGGATAATCATTCAAGTAAATGTGTGTGTGCGTGCTAAGTCACTTCAGTCATGTCCGACTCTTTACAACCCTGCAAACCACAGCTGGTCAGGCTCTCTTGTCCATGGGATATTCTCTAGGCAAAAATACTGGAGCGGGTTGCCATGCCTTCCTCCACGGGATCTTCCCCACCCAGGGAGCAAACCCTCATTTCTTGTGTCTCCTGCATTAGCAAGCAGGTTCTTTAACATTAGTGCGATCTGGGAAACCCATTCAAGCAAATAGAACATGACCAAAAAATCTGGAAATACGTATAGCCAGTTGCTTCAGACAAAAATGCCAAGGTAATTAACAAAAGGATACTATTTTCAACAAATGCTACTCTAGGAATTGCATATCTGGGGAGAAAAAAATGTGGCTTACTTTGACCATACACAAGGAATTAAAACGAATCATAGATCTGAACATAAAAGCTGAAGCTATAGAACTTTTAGAGTAAAACATAGAAGAAAGTCTTTGGGAACTTAAGTAGGCAAAGAGCTTGAATCTAAAGAGAGAGAGACATAGTAATAATAATAATTTGGACTTAATCAAAATTAAGTATTTCTGCTCTTTAGTTAGTTTCTTTAAAAAGAAAATGGAATTTTAATCACTCACTTGGTATGTTTTTAAGGTCAACAGGCAGAAATTCTTAAGAAACAGTTACATGAGTTTCAAAACAAAGAGTCATCATGCACAGTATTTTGTCTTCTGGTTCCTTGAAGTCAAGTCAAATTCAAGAATGTTCTAGGCAGTTGTGGAACATTTCATTGGCACTGTAAGAAAACCCCCTGTATTTGTGTCCAGAAGTTATCTTAGGGCCCCCATGCATTGAAAAAGAATACATTTTATAGCAGAAGAGGACTATAAATTTGAGAGAAGGGGACTAGGGAAGAAAAGAATTTTGAGCTCAGTCCTCAGGGGTGAGGGGAAGTGAGAGTGGAGGAGTTCTCAGTGCTCAGTGCATCATCCTGGAAGCCTCTCAAAGGTTCAGACGAGCCTCCTCTTTCACCTAGGTCGCTGCAGCCCAGTCAGTCACACAGGCTCAGTTTTAGGTATCAGGCTCCTTCCTGCTCGAGGTTTCATTTGGAGATGGATCTGCGTGCCCGAAGACGGCCCAGACTGAGAAAGACTTTAGGAACCTTAGTTTAGGGACCACATACTTAACTTATTTACTTGATTTTGCAAAATTGTTCTGTTTCCAAATATGAGCAACTTTATGTTTTAGCAGTAAAATTCCCAGGTGTTTAGTCTTTCATGAGTTTTAAGAAGATGAAAAGGCAAACCACAATCTGGAAAAATATTTTCAACTTATATAGTTGACTAAAGCCTGGTATCCATAATTTATAAATAACTTCTAAAGCTCAGTAATGAGAAAATAGAATAGTTGGATATAAATGCCAAACGATCTGAACAGGCACTCTGCAAAAGAAAATATAGCATTGGCCAACTGGTATATGAAAACATGCTCAACATCATTAGTCATAAGGGAAATACAAAATAAGCCCCAATGAGATATCACTATTTACCCACGAGAATGGTTAAACTTAAAAAGACTGATAATACTATGTGTTGACAATGATGTGGAACAGCTAGAACTTTCTTGTATTACTGGTGGAAGAGGAAGATGACACAACCATTTTGGAAAACAAGTTGGTAATCTCTTATAAAGTTAAACATATTTACTGTATAACCCAGCTACCACACCCTTATTTTCCTTTGTAGCTCAGTCAGTAAAGAATCCACCTGCAGTGCAGGAATCTGCCTGCAATGCAGGAAACCCAGGCTTGATTTCTGGGTCCAGAAGATCTGCTGGAGAAGGAAACGGCAACCCACTACAGTACTGCATGGAAAATCCCATGGACAGGGGAGCCTGGTGGGCTATAGTCCATGAAGTCGCAAGAGCTGGACACAACTTAGCAACTAAACCACCATCATACCCTTAGATATTTATCCAAAAAAAAAAAAAAAAAAAAGAAAGAAAGAAAATGAATATCAAGCAGCTTTATCATGATAATCTAAATCTGGAAACAACTCAGATGTCCATCAGCAAGTAATTGCATAAGCAAAAAGTTTTCATTCATACAATAGAAGCTACTTAGTAATAAAAAAGAAATTAACCATCAATACATCCAACAGCATGATGGTCACAAAAACATTTAGCTAAGTGAAAAAGTCAAGCGTGAAAAGCTATATACCATATTACAGAAAATTCTGAAAGCAGATCACTGGTTACCGAATGCTGATGGGGGTGGGGGTGGGGTGGGGATGAAGGGATTGACTATAGCAGGACAGGAGGGAATTTTTCAGGAGGAAGGAAATGTTCTAGAGCTCGATTGTGGTGGTGGTTACAAGGGTGTTATGTATTTGTTAAAACTCATCAAATTATCTTTAAATGGGTGCATTTTATCATGTAAATGTGTTTAAAGTTAATTTAAAAATGGCTACACGTTATTTGATAACTCCTGACATCAAGAAATGGGATCTGTTTCCTCTCCTTGAATCTGGGTGGTCTTATGCCTGCTTCAACCAACAGAATATGGCAGAAACGACTCTGTTGCTTCCAAAGCTGGATCATAAACATGCAGGCAGCTTCTTCCAGGTTCTTTTGGGATACTTGCTGTGGGGGAGGTCAGCTGCCTATAGAAAGTTCACTCTGAGACGACCATACTAGATAGACCAAATGTATGCTCCGTGGCCAACCAGCTGAGTTCTGCCCGCCAGCCCCAAAAGTGCCAGGTATGTGAGTGAAACCAACTTGGATCTTTCCAACCAGCCCATCAGGGGATGAAGGGATTGACTATAGCAGGACAGGAGGGAATTTTTCAGGAGGAAGGAAATGTTCTAGAGCTCGATTGTGGTGGTGGTTACAAGGGTGTTATGTATTTGTTAAAACTCATCAAATTATCTTTAAATGGGTGCATTTTATCATGTAAATGTGTTTAAAGTTAATTTAAAAATGGCTACACGTTATTTGAAACTCCTGACATCAAGAAATGGGATCTGTTTCCTCTCCTTGAATCTGGGTGGTCTTATGCCTGCTTCAACCAACAGAATATGGCAGAAACGACTCTGTTGCTTCCAAAGCTGGATCATAAACATGCAGGCAGCTTCTTCCAGGTTCTTTTGGGATACTTGCTGTGGGGGAGGTCAGCTGCCTATAGAAAGTTCACTCTGAGACGACCATACTAGATAGACCAAATGTATGCTCCGTGGCCAACCAGCTGAGTTCTGCCCGCCAGCCCCAAAAGTGCCAGGTATGTGAGTGAAACCAACTTGGATCTTTCCAACCAGCCCATCTGTCAGCAGAGTCCTGCTGAGTTGATTTCAGCAACCTACGGAGTCTGGGATGTGGTTGTTTAAAGCTATCGAGGTTTGATAGAGCATTAATGGCGCATTACTACAGAGCAGATTACCCCACATTTAATGATTCAGACAACAATAATCACTTACTATCTCACAGTTTTTTATAGCTCAGGAATTTAGGAGCAAGTTGACTGGGCAGTTCTAACTTGGGGTATCTCATGAGGTCAGATGTTGGACAGATTCTGACTCTTGCCTGGAGGAGGTTTCAGTCTAGGGGGAGGAAGGGACAATAGAAGCAGAGTTGGGTAACCCCTGAAACAGGGGTGGCCAAGTGTTAAGGGAAAACCCAGCCCAGTCTTGAGACTCAGGGAAAAAATTCCCAGAGGAAGTGAGGTCTAAAGCCCGCTTGACAGTGAGCAGGAGTGAGTCGTTTTGGAGGTTGGGGCTTAAGAGGCGCTAGGACAGAGATAGGGTGTGTCCCAGGGCCTAGAGGTGGAAATGAGCATGATGAGTCAGCTCCTTATGGAGCTGGGAGAAATGGCTAGGGTCTCAGAGAGAGAAATGGAGCGAGAGGGGAGGCTGGGTGAGCCAGCAGGGACACACTTGCACAATCTGAAGCGTTCACGCTGGCTCCAGTGTGGAGGAGGGTGGGGGAAGTCAGATGCAGACAGTTTCCAGGATGAACTCCACTGACCTGTCTTTTTCCACCTCAGCGCCTCTCACCTGAGGTCTAGTTTCTCAGGCTCTGCCTTTTGCCAGAGGGCAGTGACTGCCAGAGAGAATGAGCTCATCTCCTGGGCTCAAGTTTTCAGCTTGCCCAATCTCTGGAGCCTTCTCTGAGCCTCAGGTGGGATGCCCACCCCGGCACCAGAAAGTCATCCATGAGACTCTGCCTCTAACAAACATGTTAAAGGAATGATGTGGAGTGACACTGCCTCCATATGGAGAAGGGGGCCATATGGATAATAGCTTCCATCTTTTAGAAGCTGTATTTGTATAATTGTTTTTCACTTGGTTTTCTTATTATTGTGGTAAGAACATGTGAGATATGCCCTCTTAAAGTCTCAGGTGTATAATAACAATATTGTTAACAATAGTAGCAGATCTCTAATATTTATGCAGCTTCAAAACTGAAACTTCATTTCTGTTGAACAGCAGCTCCCTATTTCCCCTTCCTATGAGTCTGAGTATTTAAGGTATTTCCAATAAGTGGAATCATAGAGTATTTGTCCTTCTGTGACTGGCTTATTTCACTTAGCATAATGTCCTCCTGGTTCATTCATGTTGTTGCAAGCGGTAGTATTTCCTCCTTCCATTAAAGGTACATAATAGTCCATTGAATGAATATACCATGTTTTGTTTATCCGTTCATCTATCAATGGACATTGACGTTTCCATATTTTGGTTATTGTGAGTAATACTCCAGTGAACTTACAAGTGTGGATGTCTCTTTGAGATCCTAATTTCAGTTCTTTTGGATAAATACTCAGAAATGGGATTGCTGGATCATATGGTAGTTCTATTCTGAATTTTCTGAAGAACCTCTATACTGTTTTCCAAAATTTTAATTCACAATTCCATAGCTTTCCTATCAGAAACAATGATTTAGAACAGACTATGAGAAAATATGCCATATAAAAATATCACAAAAATAACAGAGTTTATAATACTGACAATATATATTCAAAACCCAAATAATATATATATTTTAAAGCTCTGAAAACTT